>JARACY010001319.1:0-61048 GCA_029255725.1 Scrobipalpa atriplicella | reverse complement strand
CGTCGAATTGAACATGAACACGCCCTTATTAAAAAAATTGCACTTAATTTAAAATTACTTTATGGGTATAAAAATATATGATTATGTAAAAAAAATTGTAAGGCTTACATGTTTCCTACCACAAACAAAAATAAACAAACCTTGAGTAGCCTTGAGCCTACCGGAAATATTTTACGTTTGTTTTAATTACAAGCATTAATGACCAAAACATTGTTTTAATTTAAAATGACAATTGACCTTGTATAAAGCGTAAGGTCAGAGTCAAATGATTAGGGTCAAATGTACACTATGTAAAAAAAAGTCCTCCTAACTCAACCGGTCTTCGGTGACGTCGGCCAAAAAAAATAAGTTTAACTGCAGGCAATAAACGACCCATAGCTTATTCTAATTACAAATAAAATAAAATAAAGTAATATTGAGGTACGTTAGCTACAATAGGTACAATCTCCCAGAGATAAACCAGCTGTGCGGGACTTTTGTTTCAGCATGGACTAACTACTCTAGAGGACTGCTAACCGCCATACTAGAGAGCGTACCGCGATACCTCAGCCAGAAGTATGCAGGGACATGCACAAGCCTACTTTTTCCTTAAATCTAATACCTAAAAAGTAGTATTCACTTCTCATAGTTCCTATTTTCATACAATGCTATCGATTCGTTGAGGGCACGACTTACATTACATAAACAAAATGCAAGTAAGTTTTGCTCAGACGAATAAGGCAGGCGTTTCAGGAGACATCCATTCCCTTCATAATGTACTTAATTTTCTAGAAAGCTGAACAAAACGCATAACAAAACGGGCGCTTTTCCACTAGACGGCACGGCTCTGGCACAGCGACGATCACGTGACAATACCGATGGGAATCGATGACATGCCGTGCTGGTGCCGTGCCGGCAAGTGGAAAAGCGTCATATAATTTAATTGATTTTTATACATTATCTCTTCCACGATACCGTCGACGGTACCGTGCCGTCGCCGTTGCCGGTGCCGTGCCGTCTAGTGGAAAAGCGCCCATTGCCAGCCCGCATCATTTCTTTTAGCGGGAAATATTTTCGAAAAGCCTTATGAAATATTTAGTATAACGTGGAAAGAGACAATAAAATACAAAGAGGATAACCCACAGTCGTGATATGTCCGTGTATTTCCCAAGAGGTGGTCCCTCCGGCAATTTGCATAAAGTGCCTAATGCCTTATTGTCCAAAGCATAAAACCGAGGTTTTTACGACATAAGAATTCTTTTTCTCTTTTAAATCTTTCATGTTAGCCTAGGAGCGATGGAAAAGCTTAGAATGCTCCGGCTGCTTCTCTTCCCGGGCTTACTTTATGAAAGGTGTGACGAGGATTTCAGTAATTCACAATAAAGGGCTACAGAAATATACAGTTCTTTCTTCTAAAATTGCTCTCAAAACTTGTCACACGTGGCAAAACAGCTCTATTTATTGATTAATATAAAACGGTCGTTGATGCACTGCCTACCTAGTAAGGGATACAGGCGTGGTTATACGTATGTATGTTTTTCCTTGAGATGGTCCCTCCGGCAATTTGCATAAAGTGCCTAACGCCATAGCGCTGGTCTTCCGCGAATTCTACCGCGAATTCTACCGCGAATCTTAGTTCGTATCAGAAATGTCATTTCAGTAAAATCCATACTTATTATTGCTCTCAATGTACAGATTGCTTCATAATACAACCCTAGAGCCCTACGAAGCCTACCGCGTACTGAAAAAGGGTAAAGATCATTTGAGTTGACTCACACATCAGAATTCCTACAAATCACTCAATCATCCCCATCTCTATTGGACAGAGGCGTCCACCCTTGGGTAATTTTAATTCCATCTGGCTGGCTAATTAAAATGTAACAATCAAACGTTCTTTGTCCAACAAGGGCGGCAAAGAATAAAACTTTACGCCTTTATGGTTTCATTCAAATTTGCAATTTCGGTCTGCTTGTTTACCAAAGTCTGGGGGAAGAGAAGTAGGTAAATAATGATAATTACTTACTCTGTATATTATTTTATAGGTATATACATGGAGTAATATAATATACTAACGTGTATAATTATATTTAGTCATGCTCTCTTAGACCTTTAGTGAAAAAGAACCTTCTCATTTCTTACCTACCTTAAAATTAGGCATTAGTTTCAGTAGTTTTACATGGTTTTGCTTGTGGGTTTTGCAGTGATGTAGTCACAAATAGAAAGGTTGAAAAAGAATTATTCGTTGCTTGGTTTCTAGGTCAATAATAATTCTAAATTACTATTTTATTTTTTAGTACTAAATAAATAGATAAATAAATTCAATTTCCATGATATAAGTAGATAAGGTTTACAAAGCAAAAATTTTTCTACATAAATTTTCTAACAGCATATTTCTTGAAAATATTATACTGAGTTACCACGGAATCTCGGAAACAAGTAAAAGTAATTTCCGCCATTTTCTGCAATACTTTCAGAAGTTTCTTGTACATTTCAACAAAGCCAACTTATCTTCAAATTCTTCTGTCATAAAAAGGTCGATTTTATGATATGGAATTGACTATGGCATTAGGCACTTTATGCAAATTGCCGGAGGGACCATCTCAAGGAAAAACATACATACGTATAACCACGCCTGTATCCCTTACTAGGTAGGCAGTGCATCAACGACCGTTTTATATTAATCAATAAATAGAGCTGTTTTGCCACGTGTGACAAGTTTTGAGAGCAATTTTAGAAGAAAGAACTGTATATTTCTGTAGCCCTTTATTGTGAATTACTGAAATCCTCGTCAACCTTTCATAAAGTAAGCCCGGGAAGAGAAGCAGCCGGAGCATTCTAAGCTGTTCCATCGCTCCTAGGCTAACATGAAAGATTAAAAGAGAAAAAGAATTCTTATGTCGTAAAAACCTCGGTTTTATGCTTTGGACAATAAGGCATTAGGCACTTTATGCAAATTGCCGGAGGGACCACCTCTTGGGAAATAACGGACATATCACGACTGTGGGTTTCCTCTTTGTATTTTATTGTCTCTTTCCACGTATACTAAATATTTCATAGGCTTTTCGAAAATATTTCCCGCTAAAAGAAATGATGCGGGCTGGCAATGGGCGCTTTTCCACTAGACGGCACGGCACCGGCAACGGCGACGGCACGGTACCGTCGACGGTATCGTGGAAGAGATATGTATAAAAATCAATTAAATTATATGACGCTTTTCCACTTGCCGGCACGGCACCAGCACGGCATGGTCATCGATTCCCATCGGTATTGTCACGTGATCGTCGCGGTGCCAGAGCCGTGCCGGTCTAGTGGAAAAGCGCCCGTTTGGTTATGCGTTTGGTTCAGCTTTCTAGAAAATTAAGTACATTATGAAGGGAATGGATGTCTCCTGAAACGCCTGCCTGTAGTCGTCTGAGCAAAACTTACTTGCATTTGGTGTATGTAATGTAAGTCGTGCCCTCAACGAATCGATAGCATTGTATGAAAATAGGAACTATGAGAAGTGAATACTACTTTGTTAGGTATTAGATTTAAGGAAAAAGTAGGCTTGTGCAGGTCCCTGCATACTTCTGGCTGAGGGTATCGAGGTACGCTCTCTAGTATGGCGGTTAGCAGTCCTCTAGAGTGTTAGTCCATGCTGAAACAAAGTCCCGCACAGCTGGTTTATCTCTGGGAGATTGTACCTATTGTAGCTAACGTACCTCAATATTACTTGATTTTATTGTATTTGTAATTAGAATAAGCTATGGGTCGTTATTGCCTGCAGGTAAACTTATTTTTTTTGGCCGACGGCACCGAAGACCGGTTGAGTTAGGAGGACTTTTTTTTACATAGTGTACATTTGACCCTAATCATTTGACTCTGACCTGACGCTTTATACAAGGTCAATTGTCATTTTAATTATAACAATGTTTGGTCATTAATGCTTGTAATGAAAACAAACGTAAAATATTTCCGGTAGGCTCAAGGCTACTCAAGGTTTGTTTATTTTGGTTTGTGGTAGGAAACAGGTAAGCCTTACAATGTTTTTTACATAATCATATATTTTTATACCCATAAAGTAATTTTAAATTAAGTGCAATTTTTTTAATAAGGGCGTGTCATGTTCAATTCGACGTTCTATTCTTAAAAAATTGCCATTTCTATGGTGGGGCGCGGAATATTAAAGAGATTTTGTTCGTAGTAATGTTTTGCACCTACGTAGATCCTGAAATCTGTGGAAAAAAAAATGCATAGGTATATTCATTTAAAAAATACATTTCTAACCATTACATAATAGCACATGCTAGTTCTACAACTGCAACAACCACCAAGACTAATGCAACAAACATCCGTAATAATCCACAGTAAGTTAAGTTAAGTTAAGGCTAAGCTGATTAATTGCCCACAAGTGGGTAAGTTATTTACAGTTGGCAACTCTGTTTAAGTTGCGACCACTTCCACTTCCGGATAATGCCTTGGGGTCCATTCATTGTTATATAATACATGATCCTAAGGGTATTCCCACTGATAAGCGACGCGACGCAACGCAGCGCTTGTTAAGAGCGTGATACAATACTTTAGAACATTATGCACTATGTAAAATAACTCGACAATTCCTTGCGGCGACGCGCTGCGCCGCGCGGTGCATTCTGTCATGATTTTAATTTTAAACCCAGTTGACAAAGAGAATAATGTTCTTTGATGTGTTCTATTATTTGCAAAATTCATTACTCCTTTAAACATTTTTTTAACATATTCATGTAAACTAACTACTGTGTGGATAGTGTACCTAATATTAATAATAAGTGTTACGTATTGTAAAAACAACTGTAAGGATCGCGAAAGCTGAAATTTTAATTATGTTTTTTTAGAAATCAGGCGAAGAACCGATCAGGTGATCAGCCTGCAATCTCCTAACCAAACTAGAAACAACAATTAGATTTTATTTTGAACGGGATTATTGCATCGATTATTTTTGTTCGTACCTCGATTTTCAGAGCAGTTTCCAATTATAGTGTGCCCTTAGATGACGTCAACATTCGCCTCATCAGTCTACTCGTGACCATGGAGCATGAAACTGCTCTGAAATATAATCGCAGTAATAATCCCGTTCAAAATAACAATCTAATTGTAATGAACAACCGCGAAAGTCTCTAAACTTATAGAAACAACAACACAAAGACATTGTCCCTCGCCGGGAATCGCTCCACTAGACGGAGGTAGTACAGAGTACAGACACAGAGTTACCATGGAGTACAGAGCTATCCATCAACTTGCACTGTTGGAAGATACCTCAATAAGGAACAATCAAGTTAAATGTACTCAAGTGCTTTAAATCTCATCTGACAAGCAGTTTATAAACCTACTTCCCGTACTGACACCAATATTTCATCTTGCATCGATATTCTGGTTGGTAATTCCCTATGCAAATTATTAATTGCTGCGTGATCGTATGTAGACAAAGGTTTTCAGATTATTCTTTGTGCCTTAAATAAGTGAAAAATAAATAGGTCACATTTCTTGTCCTACGGAAGAATGTTGAGTTTAACAGATAGAGAAATAATCAAGGGCAGAATTTATACAAGGTACACATTTAATAGATGTTTTATCTCAAGACTGCTGCTCGGCCATACTATTCTGATAGCGCCTAGCGTTGTTCCAGCCTACGCCGGGGTCTGCTTTCCGACTTCGTTCGTCTATTGCACTTGCGCGGTATTTGACATTGTCTGGTGTCTATCCGCTATTTTAATTTTTGTTTCATTAGGAAGATTGCTCTCAAGGACTATGCTCCATCATTATGCAATGATCCATGATCATTGATCACAGTTCAAGGTTATTAAGATGGTCGTAGCATATCCGACTGATCGCCCGACCGGTTAGGCCACTTATCAGTGGACATGGACAAGTTGCAGAACTGGTTTAGATAATTAATTATTTACTGTTTGTCATTAAAGTGTATATTTTTTTGGTACATTTTTGTGCACTGTACCAAAAATATGAATCGAAAAATGTGTCTAGTTTAAGGAATGTTTTTTTTTTTAATATAAAATAGATAGAAACTCGCACGTGTGCCATTAAATTCTAAATGGCAAAAAAAAACTACACAAAAAATGCAATAAGTACGGAAATTTCCGCGGAGGACTGATTTGTCGTTACTTTGACGTCACTAGATCTTAATAGAAGAGCAAATATTTAAAATAATAATTCTACTTATTAAACAAGGTCATTAACCTTACTATTGACTTTGAAATCGTCGCATGTTAGAGTCGACGCATATCTCGCAAAGTGACGGAATAAAACGATAGTCGGATGGTATTGATGCAGCCGCTTGGTTGTCGGGCACATTTCACGGGGGTGTCGGGCACGTTACGCAGTTTTTATCAATGAAAATAAATTGTAGTTTTTTCGAAATGCTCATTTCAGTTGGCAGACTGTTAAGTAAAACCTATGTGATAAAAAAATCTCAATCTGAAGCCAATTTTCAAAGCTACAACGAAAAAGTGACGTAACTTACCCGACATTTTCGTGGAATGCCCCTTGGGAGGTCATGGAAGGCTTTTGTTCATAATCATGATAAAAAAATAACACAGGAATAGTTCATTCAACAAACGACATTTGCAATCATTCTGAAGACATCTAGAGGTCAATTTGGTCAGTCAACAAAACTGAACAATTTAGGAAGAAATTCTCTCAGGAAAATAACAAATTTTTTAGCTTTCCCATAAAAATTGTCTGATTGAGAAGGTCATTTTGTATGCGGCAGCATTTCTTTTTCAGTTCCTGAAAGAATTTCCTGGTGAGTTCAGATTCGTTGACTGAGCAACCATTATCAATTTACGGGAAGCTGTCCCTTACGCCCGGTATAAAAACATAAGAAATATATTTTCTATCGCCCCCAGTCCAGCCTGGAAGAAGTTCATACATTACTCCACAGTAGTTCCCATAAAATTATTATAACTCATAATTAAAATTAATTTATTGATTCAATTAATTGTCGCCTTGTTAGTGCAGTTTACTATTTAGCAATTGTAATAACTTGATAGATATAACCTTCTATGCTTTATTGTTGTGCTAATTGTAGTAATAATAATATTGCAGATACTTGTCAATAAAACAATGTGTAATTTAACTATTAGATATCTAACTAGGAACTACTGTAAATCTTGCACTTCCTTGAGAAAAGTTTTTAGAAATGCTGGTCTGCGAAAGTGATAAAAACACAGATATTTGTCTGATGGTCAAACAATTTATTCTAAAGACGACGAAAATACGATGCAAAAAAATAATAGGTTTTGGTGACGCAACGTATATTTTTAAAACATAAAAAGAAAATACTTAAGGAGTATTTTGTAGGTATAAAATGGAGTGTTTGACCCATGACATGATATGCAGCGGGTCTATCCACTACCTACCTACACCACCGTGTTCTCCAAACCTTATAATGATGTGGCAGTAAAAAAAGCAAGGACAATACTTGAAATGCGGTAACAAAACTGGAACAACTTATTTTTTTTTTACAAATTCACGGTTTTCCTACAATAAAACAATTGTTCCGTGTATTCGTCACTCTAATAAAAGCCTTAATATTATGCAGTTACTCGAGTAGGTATTTTTTTATGTCTCGTATTTTAAATATTTCTTTTATTTTTGTACAAGATTCAGTAATTTTCTTTGAACCTGTTTTAATTAACCTTGAAAAGGTACCTTTAAAACATACTTTTATTTTGTGTGCAGTTCGTTATCTCGGCCAGATTTTCCTTGCAAACACAAATCTTGCAATGCCATTGACCTTAAGGCTGTGGTTACGATGCCAGCGTTAGAGGAATCGATGTTTTTTTTATTATTTTAGTCTCCCAAAGCTAATACTGACTGACATTTTTTTTTTTGAGAACTTTGGAACCTGTCAAACGTGGCGAAAAGTTCGATTTATAAGGTTGTTTCCACTCTGCCTACCTCGTAGAGGATACAGGTGTTTTATGAAAATAAAATAGCTAAGTCATATCATACTATTTAAGCCTATATTATAATTCACCTCAACTCTGGAGTCCTTAACAGAATATCAGGGAAGATAATTTCCTGAAAGAATTTCCTGGTGAATATTGATCAGTTTTGTTGACTGAGCAACCCCTATCAATTTACGCCAAATAATCATCATCATCATCAGCCTGTATCAGTCCACTGCTGGACATAGGCCTCTCCCATGGCACGCCACTCAGCTCGATCTTCAGCCGTTCTCATCCAATTTCTGTCCACTTTCTTATGAATATCTTCGTCCCACCTAGTTTCAGGACGTCCTACACTACATTTTCCCTGCAGTATCCACTCTAGAGTTCGTCTGATGCAATGGCCATCAGTTCATAGAAATAATAATTAAGTAAATTCTTTATTATCAGCCTGCATCAGTCCACTTGACTACTGGACATGGTCTCTCCAATGGCCTCTCCTAAAGTCACTAAGCCGAGAGGTCGGCTCTTTTTACCCTGTTCCTTCCAGCCTCAAATCGTAGGATATCACATTTCATCGCTCTATCGTTAGTCGACCTTAAGTATCGCACTCTGTCCTGATCTATCCGTTAGGAGGGCGTCTTACACTGCATTGGCCTAAACGAGATCTTCATTTCAAAAACTGGTCGGCTCTGCTTTAATCAGTTCTGTGACGTACATGGCCGGTCCATCTAAACTACATCCATGCAACTAAAACAAAATAAGGAAAAATGCCGGTCTAAAAACTATAAACAATTATTTAGTAGACTATGTTGAATGTCATTAACTTCTACCAGTCGTAGAGTGCCGTTCGCGAAGGTTAAACGCGCAGCGCTTGGGCATCGCCGCATGCGCATGATTCATACGAACGTTCGAAATTCAAATGGAAAAGAAAAATATTTTCATTAAACTTTCGTTTGATATTTAAAAAAGAAAATTATATTTCTAACGTTTACTGAGTAGCATTCTGATTTTATATAATTGGAATAATTTTCAATTTTTTAAAAGTGCAATATCGAAAACAATAAGTTCAAAAAAATATTGTTTTTATGACTAGGCTTCTACCATTTCTCTCCAACTATTTGAACGAATTACAAAACAGTGTAAATAGCTTGTGATTAAAACCAAAACTTCCTGTGATGAGCATTTAAAAAAAAAAAAAAATGTCAAACGTGCCCTTAGTCCGTCGTGCGATCCATGGGGCCGCTATGGCCAAGAACCCCAAACCCGAAATGTCCACCGGGGATAAAGACAACCCCTTGGTGGTGCAACCCCAGGAGAGTTCGTGGACTCCAGCAGCCCTGGAGAGGGCAGGGTCGACCCTGAAAGCCCTAAATCGAATGGCGAAGAGACCTCCCGTGCATATGATGTTTGAAGATGTCAGTTACACGGTTAATACACAGAAAGGTAAGGAACAGATTAATTTTAAAAATAATAATATACTATGGTGTTAATATAGACTATGATTAGGGTGTTACAGTAAAGTAGGGATTTCTACAATAGGGTGATTTTTTACTTGACTTCAAGAAAGATAACGTAGATCCTCGACGGTCCACAAACGATGTCTCGACTTTTTACAATAATGACTCATGTCCAGTTTTACTTGGTGGTATGTATGGATTTATGTAAATCCCACTATTTGACTTATTATTGCTGCTAAAAAAGTTGAGGCAGTCAAAAATTTTAGAGTGTTTCAATTTATGCAATGGGCTGACAACCTGCCCTACAGCAGAACAAAATATTTACTGACTGAAGTTCCCTCAAAGTGTGTTATTAATAGAAATAAGCATAGATAATTAAGTAAGTGGCAAGATAAGATAGGTACGGTGTAAATGTAAATAAATCCATTTAAATATTCTATATTTTTCAACTTTTGTTTATAAAACTAACAAGAGTATTGTTTCAATAACTAAACTCGCTTCATTAATTTATCGCGCAATCAATTACAACTTGTGTAATTCAAAACTAATTAAAATACTTCGAACAATGCAGCTGGAAAGTCTAACTACTTGTTTACGCAAAACTGATTTATTATTTTCAACACTTCTGTTTTTCAACTCTTTGAATATTATTTTTTGTGTTTTTGCATACAGCCAGTTATTATTTTTTACGCTCTAAAATACATTTCCACATTTATATTCAGCTTGACCGCTTTGAATTGAAATATTGTTTCTCGTTAGTGTGTCAGCATACTTTCGAGCGTCGTAACTTCTATGACTTTTTTGACATTGGAAATGGTTTTTTTTCCACTCTAGTGTGTAGGCTCCGATTTCACGAAAAAGGGTCATATTTCGAAGAATTGTACAGATATAATATTTAAAAAAGGCTCTAAAGACGTGTATTTACGAGAACTTTAAGGTACAAAAAGGATTATTCGAAAAAGTCAAAAATTATTTAATTTTAAACTTATACTGCCGAAATTGTTAGTGTACATTTTTTTCCGAATTTTTGAATTCGGCGCTCGATATTTAGAAAACGAAGAATGATATCAATTTAAGAAAAACTTTTCTGGACAATTTAATCACAGTAAAAAGTATCGTGCGATTGTTTATCTACTCGTTACGTATAAAAGTAACTGAACTGAAACAGAAACACGTGATCTAGACAATACGTAATATTTATATAAGCAACCCTGAATTATCACTAGCAGTTCATGAATGGGTGTCCGTAGGTGCCCGATAGCATAGCAGTACTGTAGCCCTGCCAGCTGCTGCTTAGGTTGTAGGTTCAATTTCAGCATAAAGTAAACGTTTATAAACGTAAAGTCACGCTTTTTTCCCTTACAGGATAGGCAGAGCATAAAACTCCTAGTAAAAAGCGTTTTCGCCACGTCTGATAAATTATGCAATGGCAAAGGTTGTCAGGCCTTTCGGTAAAATTACTATACACTGAAACCCTCGAAATTCTTGTTATGTCGTAATTCTTATTTTAGTTTTGTATGGAGACGGCGGGAACCGATATTTTGGTATGCAATGATAATGACTCACAAAATAATATTTTTTTCTTGTTTGTTCTTTGTTGTTTTGTAAAATGTTACCTAATACGAGTATTCTTGTCTATTTCAATTGATTTCAATGAATAAGAAGATAATAACGAAAGCCTCTAATTTATAGGAACAGTACCAATTCCAATTCTCCTAGCCTAGACAATACAGAAAAGGTTGTTTCTAGAGCATGGACTAATAAATGACTGATTCTGATAACTTAGACCAAATTCCACCAGCAGAATGCTAATTAGCCCCAATAATGATTCAAAGGGTAGTTCTACTACGATCCAACAATTTATTCCATGCACCGCGCTTGTCGAATGTGGAGACTTCCATGCTGGACTGGGAGTGATAGAAAAACATAGAATATGCCAGCTGCATCTCATCCCGGGCATGCTGTAAAAATCAGCTAAGGGATTCGAGGGTTTCAGTATTGTTAATTAGGCGATAGGCTGACAACCTGTCACTACAACAATATACAGATCTATCTGGAATAACCCTCAAAACTTATCAGACGTGGCGGAACGACCTATAGGTCGTTTAAACTCTGCCTACCCTATAAGAGATAAAGGCGTGATTATATGTATGTATGTACAGTTTGCAGTAGAGAGTATCGATAGCTACCTTCCATTAAACCTCTACGTAACTCTGCGTAATTACGCTTGAATTAGCCTAGAACGAATGATGTAGCCAATGATTTATTCCACTAGAATAGAAGTCATTATAAATTCATCATCATGTCTGTCTGTTTGTCCTTTTGTATGACTCTTTTTTCTTATTATTGACATAAAATTCTCATGACATTGACTCTCCTTTTGTCTCCTAACTCAAATAATAAAATCATTCAAAATATTTGCTTACTCTGCGGTAAATATTTTTGTAGTGCAAGTTGCTGTCGGTATTTATTAAATTTTGCATGTTTGCAATGTTAATGAGGGTTAAATTTCGGGAACCTTGTAGAACCAACCATTTCAGACTGGTCCCTCGGATACAATGCCTCTGCACATAACTAATGAATAAAGTTTCGTCTTTTAGTTCGTATTTGAGTTGCTAGTCTAGCCTATGCTGACAGGGTTGGACTAGGTAAGGTAAATGAGGCATTATAATAGTAACCAGAGTGAACTCTGGTTCACATATTTTTTTTCTTTGTACGGGGTGTAGTGCAATGGACAGCTTTCTGCAAACTGATAGGGGTTGCTCAGTCAACGAAATTGAATGACTTTTAGCAGGGAACTCTTTCAGGAAAATCCAAAAACGAAAAAGCCAAAAACTTATTTCATTTCCATTTCCTGAGTGTCTAGGTCACTTAATGTAATGAATGAGCTCCTAACGGAGTCTAAATCCTGAAATGTTACAACGAATTGAATTCTAGTCTCACTCTCAAGTTTCAAAAAACTTAACTGCAAAGGTACTTCCTTTTCTGCAATGAGTGACACTAATTGCAACAAAGTAACAAACCCATAACAATCTGTTATTATTTCTAATGACCGTGATATAGCAGGGAAATAACAATTAAAAAAGGTATTATTTTAAAAGGCGTTTAAATTTCAATTAGTCACACGAGATGGGTTAACCAGCGTCTAGTTGACATAATTACACAAATTAAAGTCTACACAGTTATAAATTTTCTTAAAGTGCAAAATAATTGCATAAGTAGCGGCTATGTTTTTTTTTTCCTAAATGACGTACAAATTTTACAAAATCAAGTGGTTTTTACGACAAGAGAGCAATGTTGCGATTGCGAGTTTCTACTTTGGTTCTCGAGGTAGATAAAAATGGCTATCAATAAATCTAATGGACCCTTTCATCTATTTTTATGTCTCTTGATAGCAAGAATTAAGTATCTACTCATTTAAAATCTACTAGTTTCAACGTTATGTTATAATTTATAATTTTTATACATCGTAGTCTAACTTGAATTTACTTAAAAAATTATGAAACATTGTGACTTTTTATGGATAATTTATTTGCCTTAAAAATTATTTTGTTTATATCCTAACACCCTAATCCAACCCTGGCTACTTCACAACTATAGCAAGTTCCGTTGCCGCCACCACATCATCGTTACAAAGGACTATCGATAAAACTATTCTTGACATCTGACAGGAATTAAGAGTGTCAGTTTTCTTTTAACGCAACCCATTTCAATATTACCACATACTAATATGAAGACCATCACAGGTTTACCTGTAGCTCAGTTAAAGGGCTGCTACACACATGCCGCAAAAACGAGCAGTACGCATTGACCCCCAAACAAAATAAAACAATTTGTTTTGTACGCGTCATCATGACGTAGAACAACTTTGTTTAGAGATGTGCAAAAAGTTTTATTTACCAAACTCAAAAACAGCTTTGCTGCAGACGTGAGGTCAATAACTTTGCCGAAATGTTCGGCGAATTATTTTTTCAGTATTATTATCACTAATGAACAGGAAAGCGATTAAAAAACCCAACAACCCAATCTTTTTATATTTTTTAAATTGATTTTGATTGGCCTGGCCTGATAGCCCAGTTGACATTAATCCTGTCTGTTTGACTAAAATAAAACCATCTTGAGCGAACAGGAAAGATGGAATCTTATTATAATCCTGTCACATAGAACTTCAAAAATTTTAAAGATTTTTTTACCCGTTCACATCACGACTAACTAGGCATAGATTTTTGTAATGTCAGATTCATAATTAAGTCCGTCTGATACTGCAATCCTTTTCTGTTCGCACAATATTGAGAATTAATTATGGTCATTATGTGAAGTTAATCTAGCGTAAGTAACATAAATACTCCAAAAAATAGACAGTCAAATCATTTTATATGGGAGAGATAATTTTAGTTGGAATTTACTTCATTTAGTTTATTTCTCTTTAGTACGAATCGACTCCTACATATGTCTTTATTTTTATTACTTATAAAAATCAGACAGAATAAGTAGTATTTATAGATCATGGTGTAGTGGATAAGGCCGCTGCTTCCTGTGCAAGAGTCGTGGTTCGAATCCCACCACGTACCAATGAGTTTTTCAGTTTTCGAATTTCATATATCGATGGTCTAGAAGACAAACGTGATAATTACAGACTCATCAACTTTTCAGGGGGACTGTTTTAATTAACTTAAAAGTTCTAGATACTATAACTTAAAATAGAACATTGGAATCGTGTATATACTGCCTATATTTGGTTAGGGTATTTATCTTTTTAATTATTTTATTTGGCATCAAAATGACATCACTTGCTATAAGTGTACACCTACAGTTTAGGAAGAAAGAGACGGAATTAGGATATTTGGGTAAGTGCAAACGGTAGAGCATCTTCATTTAATACATTTGGCATTAAAATGTCAAAATATCAAAATTTTGTAATTAGCACGTTCGATATGTACGTTTATTCAGCACTTTTAAGGTGAAGGAAAACATCGTGAGGAAACTAAAAGGAAATTAAAAGGTTGTGTGTGATGCCGACCAATCCGTACTGGGCCCACGTGGTCGACTAAGGTCCGAATGATCCGATCGATCGATCGCCCTTAACCAGGGTAGGCTTGTGCCCCTTGGTGAGGACGTATATGAGCTGATGATGATGATGATCTGCAATAAACAATAGGTACCTGAACTACGTCAGACGGCTAGTTACTGACTAACGATAATGAAGTAATTACGCAGCGCATGCGCAATCTGTTTTCATCAATGCATTTAGTCTTCATCCATCAATTAGTTGCTTAGTTAGCTTATTTGGGATAGTCTGTTTCAGCTGTGAGCCACATGCCACGGTTATTCGAATTTCACCAGATTAATTAATGCTTATGATTGATTGGATATTTTGGAAATGTTAACATTCGTACATATATAAAGTCACGCCTTTATACCTTACGGAGTAGGCAGAGCGTAAAATGCCTAGTAAATGGTGTTTCCGCCACGTCTGACTAAATAATATCGAGGGCAATTTTTTTAATAGGTTGAGATAATCGCGTAACGTAGTAGGTTTGAAAATTGAAGCACAAAACTATGAAATTTATTAAAAGCACTATAAAACAACAACAGTTTTAAATTATAGTTTCACATTTATCATCCATCAAAATGAAGTAACTCTACGGATGACACTTCTTAAAAAAAATCTCGCTTTATAATTAAAAGTTTTCACTTTTACAGGTGTCTCATCCACTCTGTTGTTTCAACCATTATTTTGAAAATAGCTGCTATTGTTAACTAAAATAGTGACAGTTTTGACTAAAGAGAGGAAGCTAATCCAGCCTGATTTAGAGCGCGTTCAGATGTCACGCGCCCGCTACGCATACGCCCCGCGCGTCTGTTCTGTACCCGCTTTGAAATTAGTTGCATATATTTTGTGCCTTATGATTATACCACATAAATTAATCTCAAATTGCATGTATCTCAGTCCAATCACACACGCCCCACGCGCGCCTCGCTCTCTTCCTGCGCACGTCCCACACGCGCCTCACGCCCGCACGCACACGCTAAAGGCTCTTCGATAACAGTGTTTTACGATTTATTGACGTGTCATAAATAACTGTCATAGGGATCAAAATATACGCAACCAATTGCGAAGCGGGTGTGCGCGTGAGGTGCGCGTACCGTGCGCGTACCGTGCGCGGGTGTAAGGCGGGCCCAACGCGTAGTCGGCGCGGGCCATCTGAACATGCCCTTGACGCCTCCAAGGAATCTCTGATATTCTCGAAAATCTTGCTTTGTAGCTGCAATAGCTGCATAATAGTAGAATAACAGCAGCTTTTGATGCTAAAGCCTGCTTAACATTTCAGATCAATCTGCATAAGGAACAACTTGGTCTTAAGATAGCACAAAGCTCCTTAAATGGAGTCGGTGTCAGGAATGTTTAAATGCAAGTCCAGAAATCTATACTTAACTATTCGGCCTGCAATTTTGAAATTGAAAACTACAATCGAGGTTATTGTCCCCCGTCGGGAAATAAATCCAATATACTTATTATTGCCGGAGGCGCAGGATAGGGAGTTATGGAGGGAGAGGAGAGAGGCCTTTGCCCAGCAGTGGGACACTTAACGGCTACATTAGATTAGATTAGATTAGACTTATTATTTTAAGGATTGGATTGGATTTCAATATACTTATTATTGCACACAGATGAACGAACGAACATTCATATAGGACGTAAACATTCAAAAACCAAAAAACAGTAGCACAAAAGGTACAGCTTTTTTCTAAAACGAAATCTCCTCCAGCCAAATCAGTTGTGTACAATAAATTATAAAGATTCAAATAAATTTACTTACATAAACTACGAACGTGTCGACATTCTAGGATCAGATCAAAGACCTTTTGATTTTCGGACAATCAGATGATTCAGCCTGCAATATGCTAACCGAATTGGGGAAAATCTTAGAAAGTGACAAAATGTCAGAGTATCAACTTTGTGTTTCCCCCGTGGGAATCGAACCCACGATCTTTGGATAAGGAGCCTATGGCTCAAACCACTAGACCACGGAGTCATTTTCTAGCTGCTAGTAAATAAAAACTACGGAATTGTCACAATGACAGATGATAGCAATTTTACATAATAGCCTTTGACTTTGTACCTATTTTGATAATTCACCTATCGACCCTGATTTTTTTATCTGACTGAATTTGATAATTTGATTCCGTGAATAAATAATGCATGAACTAATGGAAACCAGTTCAATATTACGATGTGATGTCAATAAAAAAAATCTTACTAATTATGAGTTCAAAACAGTTTACTGATAAGATAAATAATGTATAAATTTGACTTTATTAATTAATGGGTAATTAGTCAAATACCTACTACCTATAATTTATTATGTTAACATAAATATTATTAAGAGGAAATCTTTGTCTATTACCATAATTAATGTAGGTATGTTACGTTTATCGTTTTCTTGCATGAACGCATTTGATTTAGCAAGCATCTATATACAGGATGTAAAAAAAAGTACTGCGTTCCTTTAAACCACATATTCTACTGATGATATCAAACAACTTTCCTAAAACACAAAAATTTTAGCTCGAAAAAAAAATCCGGAAGAAGCACAGGATAGAGAGTCAAGAAGAGACCGGAGGGAGGCATTTGCCCAGCAGTGGGACACTAACGGCTAAATAAGATAAGATAAGACTTATTTTGTTCTTTCACATAGATTTATTTTAGCTTTGCATAGTGAACAGTGTTCAGGAACAAAGAGTTTGATTTTGTATGAATATTACTTCCGTGTTACAGTATTCTGTGTTCCAAATTCGAACTCCATTCCGGTGCAGAACACACATTGTCGATTTGTTTCAAAAATTCCTTGTTCTCTCGACAATTCTCCGAATTTTTCTGAAATCTATCGTTGGAATTCTAGGAATTCTCTGATATCTATCGTTGGTATTCTGGCAGTATCGTTGTATGGTATTTGCAGGTCGCTAGCTATGGAAAAATTAATAAATCCCACATGACGCGCTGACTAGCTCCTGGTGCGCTTGCCGTCTGAAACCAAGGATGTACATTTACTGGAAGCGACATAAACAATGTTATTATTTCTTTTGTTTCGGTTTGAAGGCCAAGGGAGCCATTGATATTACTGGCACATAAGACAATGCACCTTAAGTCTCACGGTGTGCAACACACTCTGCTATTCCACTAGGATCTATATGAATAGTAGGTACTTGATAGAAGTAGGTGTTATAGGCTACGGTCCTTCTTACCATCCGGTGGCCCGTATGCTTAATGGCCGCTGTATCACAAAAAAAAAATGATAATCTCAACGCAAGCAAGATTAATTTGAACCTAACCTTGGATTCCCTATTTTGTTTAGTGTTGGCTAGAAAATTCTTCCATGCTGGACTAGGAGTGATAGAAGAACATAAAATGAGCCAGCTGCTTCTCTTCCCAACCATCCTGTATAAACCAGTTTAGGGATTCGAGGGTTTCAGTGTGTAGTAATTTAACCGAAAGGCCTGACAACTTTTCACTATTGTAATGCAAATTTTGTCAGACGTGGCAGAAAACGCTTTTTACTAGGAGTTTTATGCTCTGCCTATCCTGTAAGGGAAAAAAGCGGAACTTTATGTATGTCGTATGTTGGTTAGAAACTGGATGTGAACAGCCAAAGAGTGGGCTCTATGGCGCGCTTTTTTATATTCAACCTATGTTCCATAAGACAGTTTTTGAGTTTCATACGGTCTAAATAAAACAAACCCTAAATATTTATTTATTTTATGAATGAAACACCTCGATGTATTTGGAAGAATACAATCCGTGTTTAAGGGAGATCATCGGGTTGCTCTAAACTAAAGTATCTACTATTAGTTCTTCCAGTCAGACCGTGTTTTCAACTATATCTGCGATGATATGCAATTTGGCAGCATGGCGGCAATGCAGAGGTATTGCCGCACACAGGGTCTTATAAAATTAAGCCGAGTAATGCAAAGATATTTGACACATTGTAGTTTAGAGAAAGAAATAACCTGTTACATCTTACCAAACTTTGTGGATGCTATGATAATTGTTAAATGGCTAGAACAACTGTCTATTCAAATCAAAGCAGCAGAATTAAAGGTGGTGGAGCAATAAAACGACATTTTGGTTTTATGCCTTTCTTATTTCTCATGTTTATCAATAAGAAAAATGAAATCATTCTAAATAAGCTTTCTTAACAAGCAATATTCAGTCACTATGACGACAAACATAAGAAAGACTATGATAAATTTGCCACACCCGTTACCTTCTCGTTAGCTCAGTTGTAAGAGACAGAGCGACGGATCGGAACGGCATTCCGAAAGTCGCAGGTCAAATTATTATTTATTATATTTCATATTACATAAATAAACAACATTATTACAGGTAACTATTTAAAATTAAATCAAGTTTTCCTAAGACCCTTTATGCGGGGCCTTCTCGTGCGGAAACGCGTCCGATGTATCGTGCGGACGTGCCTCAACTTTGTTTCGCCGAAATTTACGCTTCTACGTTACGCGGAATTTTTCAACGGAATACCATTTTTCGTGTTCCTTCAACTGTTAAAAGTTTTTCGATTGGAAGAGAAATCTTAATGTACCTTTTATAACTATTGAAAAACTAGGAATGAAAGAAATCTATTCTGAAAAATGCACAGAGGAAATATTTTGTTTATTTAAATCGCAATGGGTAGCAATTTCTTCCAGGCAACCTTTGAGTATTGTATTGTATTGTTAACATTATTGAAAGAGGGGAGACTAGGACAGGGATGAGTTACATAGACTTTATTCCCTTGGAAAAACTCTCTGAAAATGCAAGATTGATACAATCGGGGCCTGTGTATGTCCTACTTAAAATTATACTTAGCTGAAACATAATTATTAACCCTCCTACTAAAATATGCAAGTGGTTTGTCCTCGTTAGTGGAGCTTCGTAGTAAACCGTGCGTAATCCGGGAAATCCCCCGAAAATGAATAATCCCCAGACCGGAAGTCTGCGGCCGGAAGTACGAACGGATTATGTAGTTTTTGTGTAATGTCGCATATTTTTGAGACACGGCATTATGACGTAATGCTACAAATAACAAGAATTTGGGCGCTTTTCCACTAGACGGCACGTCAACGGCAACGGCGACGGCACGGCGACGATCACGTGACAATATCTATGGGAATCGATGACATGCCGTGACGGTGCCGTGCCGGCAAGTGGAAAAGCGCCCAATGGATTTTATTGTACAAAAAATAAACACTTTAATCGCAACTTTATGCATGGAGTCCCTTAAAAAAAATCTGACTCATTAGAAATCTGTACCTTAATTTAGTTTCAGTGCAAAGAACATTGTGACTGCTCTTACTAAAGTGCAAGAGAGCAAGTGAATCCTGCGGCTCCCAAACTGTCGGTAACTTTGATTTATTTGGACATGGTGGTGATCGAAGTTTGTGGGAATGATGCTGTCTTAGTACTTTTACTGCCCCCGGAGTACCTATAATTATAATATTTTTTTTTATATATATATATAATTGGAGAATTAGGCTTTTAATAATAATGAAGGTCGTGTTTTCAGTTGGAGTTGTTATTTTCTATTTTCTCTGGACGATGCAGGATAAAAATATCTGACATTTGTTGTGTAGAATCCTCAAAAAGCTTAGATATGTGTAGAGTCCTTAAAAGGATTCTAACTTAGCAGAAACCTAAACCTTAATTGAGTTTCAGTACAAAGAGCATTGCAACTGTTCTTACGGCTCTAACTATAAACTCGCAACAGAAGTGCAGGAGAGCGAGTGAATCCTGTGGCTCCCAAACTGTTGGTAACTTTGATTCACTTGGACATGGTGGTGACCGAAGTTTGTGAGAGATGCGGTCTTAGTCCGAGTTTCATTTTGAATTTCATGTGCTTTCACTAGGACAATTAGTGAAGTAGACTGAATTTTTGTGGAAATTGTCACATAATGTTTAGTTTTTTAAAAAAGTGATCCTTCAAATAAAATCAATAACGAATCATAAATTGTCAAATAAGATCACACTTATTTTACAATTAAATAACATAATTAGAATAGTCTTACATTATTTAAAAAAATAGGAAAAAGCAAATACCTACTAATAACATTATTTTTTTCTTTCAGGTAATCAGAACATTTGTTTTGGAAGACGTATCATGGCAATTGTTACAATTATATTTTAATCTAAAATCTAATCATTACCTATATTTCTTAGTGAAAGTTTCATTGACTGAGCAACGCCTTTAAGTCTGCTGGGCACTGTCCCTTACACCATTGATATATCTGCAGGGAGTTGGTAGTTAATTGGTCCAATTACAATACAATACAATAAACAGATCAAACACACCAATAGCAATTATATTAGTAGGGCAAGTGACAAATTCTGTTCAAATTCAGTACTGATTAATTCCAAATTAGTTTTCCTATTAACCGTGATGGCAACCCTAATTGAACATCGATTTCAAATTAATTGTTACAAGAATCAATTTAGATATGCTAATTACTTTGCTGTCACGTTTTTTACTTTTAAATATAGTCATTAGTATCATCATCTCCTAAGCCTTTTCCCGTATTTCACGGGGTCGGCTACCTAATCTAGGGGATTGATGAGTATGGTATTATACAAAATTTAAAAAAAGCGTTAAGAATATTAATTTAACTACGGCAAAATTATTATTTTTAAACCGAGAAATCTCCTAGCTTTTCAGACTATCAGGTTGATTTAGCCCGCATTGTACTAAACTTAACAGGAAACCATGTCATAAAGTGATAATGATAATAATTAACATTGTGTTTCTAGTGTAGTAATAAAACAATCTTTATACTATACTACTATATGATTAATTAATGTAAAGTGTGTAACATTTATTATTATTAGATAACTTACGTATATAAGACATCAGGCGTGACTATAGGTACGTGCTTAATAGTTTTAATGGTAAAATGATGAGCAATAAGTTACCGTATTATAGCAGTTAGTATAAAGAGGAAAATATAGAGAATCTAAATCTGCCTCGTGCTGTGACTATGATAAACACATTATTAATTTGTAGTAGGTAATAAAAATAATAAAGAGTTAAGTTTGTTAGGGTCGTATTTATAATCAGCTCTCAAGAGTGCAGTGTCAGCGAATTTAAGTTTGTATCAGAAATGTCATTTCAGTACAAAACGACCTGTCAAATCTCCACCTCTTGAGATCGCTTTATAAATACGAGCCTTAGGTTCGTTGTTTTTCTCCCTACAATATCCACGTACTACCTACTATACCTACAGTTATTTGAGAATAAAAGCTTCTTGTCAGTAATAAATACCTACAATCTGTAATGAAGTTTGATGAGAAAATTACAAAATTAAATATAATGTTACTGTCAATGAATAAGTAGGTAGCTAGTTAGGTATGTAATAGTTAGGTATTTAATTAAGTCTTCCATTTAAATTAATCTTCACTTATGTGATTTTTCTTATCGAAGCTGCTGCTCGTCAATTTTGTATAAGAAAAAATTTAGGACGAGAATTTAAAACTAAATCTTTTTCACTCCATATTTCACAGTTTTTTTTATTTATCCAGAGCACTGTACACTGAAATTATTAAGCCATTAATCTAATTCGTAAATCGTTTATCCAATTTATTATAATGTTATACATCGGAATGCAGTAAATTATATATTTAATTTATATATTAGTCGCGACAGACGTCGTCTATTTATCGTCACGTAGAAGAAACATTAATCTTAATTACAGAAACAATTAGTAAAAATACATGAATTTATTATAGGTCAAACCTAACGGTCTTTTGATGACTGGAAATGTTCAAATATTCTTTTATCTAACGATCAAAATTAACTCTGGAGTCAGATTTCTTAAAATTACCTAATTAGTAGGTAGTAACGAATTAGATTAAGGTCTGTGTCATAGATAATCATTTTTGGAAAATCTCAGCACAAACATTATTTTTTATTGAATATGTTTTTTTTTTCGTGTCCAATGAATTATAGAAGTAAGTTGACAATCACATACTCTACCAAGTGATATGACCATAACCACGTCAATTTATATCTCCATTGAGACGAGATACGAGTCATCATTTGGAAAATCTCTGCGCCATAGAACTGTGATTGAGCCACGTCCTATCCGCGTATGACGCAAAGAGGGAAGACGCCATGGAAATTACTATAATTTGTTACACTCAGGCCAGGAAATAGGCAGTTTGTTAGCGTCCGTGTGGCTGTAGAGCTAGCGGGAAATCTGTTGTGATTACTTTGTAATAATGTCAAAAAACATTATACATACATAGATAAAGTCACGCCTTTATTCTTTACAGGGTAAGCAGAGCGTTAAACGCCTAGTACGCATTTTTGTGGAGGAGAAATCTCAAGCCCACATGCATTGTATTGTTTTCAAAAGTTTGCTGCTCATAGAACTATGAAGCCAGGAAAATTGACAGGACAGGAAATTTAGGCCCGTATTGATAATCAGCACTTAAGACTGGCATGGCAGCGAGTTTGAGTTCGGATCAGAAATATCATTTCAGTACAAAACGGCCTCTTAAATCTATGCTTAATATTACTCTCGATCTTGAGATCGCTTTATAAATTGTAGAACAGTATATTTTAGGAAGTAAGACTGCCATCTCATAAGTCTTTTGAATCAGTTGTAACAATAATAAGAAGTTTTATGAAAGGCTATTTTTTCACAATAAATATAAATATTGGAATAATACATAGGTACATTATATATAAAAATATATACGTACCTACTTATGTATTAAGTAACCCTGAGAAATTATCTAACCGCCTTTTTCGTAGCCCCATCAGATGCCAAAACCGCGGAACGTCAATTTCCTGACTTAGCCATTTATGATATGGGTATATTTAAGGCATTTTACCCGAAACCGAGAAAAACTTGGGAACTTCTATCAAAGCCAATATTTTCGGATTCAGACCACTTAGGGTGGACCAAATCGGATTGACAGGTGCTATTATGAAAGTAATATTCTGGGAGAAAAGTCTTTTAGCTTAATAAGCAGCTGTTTTCTCTGGGGCAATGGAAAATTATTTTTCTTGCTAGAAGAATACAAATACAACACATTTTATTTTCCACATTTACAAACAAAATACAACCGTAAAATCAGATGTATGTTTTTTTCTAAATGAAGAACAGGTAGGTACTAATTATTCCTTCCTACCTTCCATGCTGGACTGGGAGCGATAGAAATAGAATGTGCCAGCGGCATCTCCTCCCGGGCATGACTTTTATAAACTCTTGTTAAACCGTCAGTTCCGCTGGCCTTGAAAGTGGTCGTAACACATAATCCATATCAGAGGCTTGTTAGGCGGTTTGATGCACTCAACGACCCGACAACCTACATAAGAATTTAAAACACCGAATTATTCTTTGCAAATAAAATTGGATTCCACGATCACAGCAAGGAATTTAATAAAAGAAACAAAGGACCGAATAAAAGTCAACAATCCTTTGACAAGTGATTGATGTGGGTTGCAACGAGAGGGGGGGATGAGGGGTCTTGCTCTGATTTTCACTTAAATGGACAAAGAGAAATTTAATCGACTAATGTATCGTTCGAATCGCACTTAGTTCCATCGTATAAAATACTCTTAGTTCGTTGGTTGATAGTATAGTTGATAGTAATACCTACTTACTTTTCTATAATATACTTAACTGTGACTTAAATTTCAAAATACTTGCATGCTGGACTAAGGAGTGATAGAAAAACATAGAATGTGCCAGCTGCATCTCCTTCCGGGCATGCTGTAAAAACCAGCTAAGGGATTCGAGGGTTTCAGTGTATTGCAATTTAGGTGATGGGCTGACAACCCGTCACTATAGCAGTATACATAATCATCTCCGTTATAACCCTCAAAACTTGTCAGATGTGGCGAAACGATCTATGTTTCGGTCGTTTTTGCTCTGCCTACCCCATTAGGAATAAAGCCGAGATAGAGAGAGAGAGAAGATACCCCATTAGGAGCGGTGATGGAACGCCACTCAAAGGTCGCAGGTTCAAACCTAGCCAAACGCATCACTTTATTTTTTTCCATCGTGTCATATTTTAGAAACACTTGAAAGACATAGAGTCGTCATGACTTTGACTTATGATCGTGTAGAGAAAACAGTAGTTCAAATAGCTCCTTACTTTTGGCATTATTTGGCAACTGAAGGACGAGGCATTGGCCAAGGATAATTTATCTTAATCATTTATCATTCTAACGGTCTTACGAAACAAAGGCACAAAGAGAGATGTTATGCGCATCGAGCTCATTGTTAACAGTTCATTAGGTGAAACGAAAATAGAAATAGATAATGTAAAAACATATTCTGTTGTCTTAGAATCTGAAAAGACAATGTAGGTAAAACATTTACCTATTACTATAAGGTACCATAGACAATGTCAATGTCTATTAGAAAGACCTTCACAGAAAGAATGCACTAAATCACTCAGAAACAGTTTTTTTTTTTTTAAACCTAGCCATTATCACCATATCATTATTTCTTTTATCATATTTATTTGATGTATAGTTATTATAAAAGAAGGTAAAACTAACCCATAAAATTTAATACTTTACTTTAAGAGCCTTTCTAATAATTATAAGGTAATCTTTAGTCATGCTAACTCTATAGGTATTAAAATAGACGAAAAGACTCTTATGCATCAATAAGATTTATAAGTTTGTCGGCAATAAAGTTCTTCAAGGTAGAGAGTTCCTTGCAAGTATAAAGCGTTAGGTTAGGTTAGGTTATCTATCCAGTAAAAGGCGATACTATATTCGGACTATCATCAGTATAGCTTTGTTTTATATTATATTCCCATGAGTGTCGTAGCAGAGCGTTTTCTGTGAATAGTATGACAATCGGCCAGCCAAATGTGGTACATATGACAACTATACAAACCGCCGCGTTTGATGGATTCCCATTATCAGCAATGGGCTATTTTATCTTAAAAGATTTTTTTTTAAATTTAACTTGCTGTTGATTCTGGCGGCACCATATAATAGCGCTGACACTTTCTCAAATTTGAAATATGATAAAGGTAGCAAATAAACACAGGACATTTCTAAACTGACGTGAGACGCTTAAAAAAAGTGATATAGAGCATGCTCTCTTATTTCACGTCATATTAACAATCTTACGTCAGTTTAGGAATGTCAATCTCATGTGGTTATTTTCTTCATGTGCACCAGAATTTACAGGAGTGTTATGCATCTCTCTCACTACACCACCGTCCTTATAAAGAAGCCATATCCCAGCAAATAGTCGATGCGGCACGATATACGACATACATTACCACTGAAGACACATTGCCGGCCTTCGGACAGGTAATAATGCGCTTCCACTGGCCAACTTTAAAATTTGTCAAAAGGAAACTAACAGGATATTGATAGTTGTACTTTGTGTCCTACTCGTCTGAACGGCATGGGAAGAAGCAATTTTAATGAAAGACTGGAAAGCTAATGTTCATTAATATCTATCTTAAATAACCCTCAAAAACTTGTCAGACGTGGCGGAACGACCTTTTTCTGGGTCGTTGACGCTCTGCCTAACCCATTAGGGATACAGGCGTGATATTATGTATGTATGTATGTTAATAATATAGATATTGCATTTGAAGTCTAGTGATATCATTATTGGACTCTCTTTCCAGAAGTCGTGATTATGTTATGGCGTTACTTTATGAGTTTATTTCCACGCATCTTATCCAGTACCATAATCTTCTTGTCAATGCTACACCGCACCAGCCTTGCTCTGGTGGATACGCATCTTTACCTTTGCACCCGCACTCTTCTCGATAGCAAATAGTAAAATAAAATTGATAGGGAAATCGAAATACTTTTGAATTCAAACTTTTATCTTTATGTCCCTTTTGTGTAGATCGTTGGGTTGTAAAAATTTAAACCTTAAAAGGATATTTAGTTAAACTTGCATTTTGTAAACACCTTAACAAAGCCCGCATTGACGATTGAGTTGAGAAATATTTTCCTTATAAAATTGGATATTGTATCCAATTTATGCAATCTATGTAGCAATAAAGTAATATCCGCTTCTTTTCTCGAGAATATAAAGAGCTAAAAGGAACAGGAGCTTTTCAGTATATTGCAATTTTGAAACTCAGGCCCGTATTTATAAAGCGATCTCAAGAGTAAGAGCAATATTAAATATAGATTTGACAGGTCGTTTTGTACTGAAGTGACATTTCTGATACGAACTCAAACTTGCTGTCACTCTTGAGAGCTGATTATAAATACGGGCCTCAGTGTTTTGAGAATAATTTTGAGTTAAAATTAAATGTTATAAAAATTAAACAGATTCAAATCGACATCCGCAGCTGCTGTGCTTGTAAATCTATTAGGATTCATTTCTAAATTTCGAATAAGTACTTATTTATCGCAGAGTTTACAAAGATAGGCTTACATCCAGTAACATGCAAATAAAAACGAGATGTGAGTCATACAGGAGAATATTGTCTCTCATTATCATTACTCCATGCTGTACTGGGAGCGATAGAAAAACAGTATGTGCCCGCTGCATCTCCTCCCGAGCATGCTGTAAAAACCAGCTATAGGGATTCGAGGGGTTAAGTGTATTGCAATTTAGGCGATGGGCTGACAACCCGTCACTATAGCAATATACACAATCATCTGTAATAACCCTCATAACTTGTCAGATGTGGCAGAACGACCTTTGTTTAGGTCGTTTTTGCTCTGCCTACCCTATTAGGGATAAAGGCTTGATTTTATGTATGTATGTATGTATTATTTCTCTCATTATGTACTCGTAAGTATACACAAATAATGAACTAAAAAGTCCTCTACTTTATGGATCTTTTCAGATCCTTTGATTTACCGATATACTAGCCAAACTAAACTTCAAATTTTATTCTGAATGGTGTTCAGAGCATTTGTCTCTATAACTTACGGATATTATCTCCTTTCTCACGTATGTCTCTTTGGGGAATATTGTCATATTCTGCAGAAAGAATGTACGTTTCGGCTTTAAACAACGCTTTTATATGGAGAAATGTCCTGTGTGTAAGTGTGATACAGATTTTGTTTTAAGAGTTCTGTACAGATAATGTGTTTTGCTAACTGCCTCCGTGGTCTAGTGGTCTGAGCCATGGGCTCTCGATCCGGAGGTCCTGGGTTCGATTCTCAGGGGGGGAACGCAAAGTTGATACTAGTTCATTTATCAATTTGTGAGATTTTCCCCAGTTTGGTTAGGACATTGCAGGCTGAATCACCTGATTGTCGGAAAAGAAAAAGGATTCTTGCTTCGAAGGCATTGTAAGCCGTCGATCTCGGTCGCTGTCTTTGATAGTGGACTCGAAACCCTCACGACAGCTGAAGATGTGCTGTGCTGTGTTTTTTTAATATCCTTTCAATCTTGACCGCTGTATGATCTGTTGCAATGCATGTTAGTCACAACATCATTCAGTATTTTTTTTTATTATTAATAATGGGTTTGCTCTTGACTCTAGTCTGGATCGGGGACGACAGAGACAGAGTCGTTCTTATCGTCCCGTGCGGTGCCGGGTTAGAATAGCATCACCCCATAACTTCCTGCGGGTGTCGTAAAAGGCGACTAAGGGATAAATCCAGAGAATGAGCAGCAGCGTTCCCTGTGAATAGAAAACTTCTACTGCGCTCACCAACCCGCCTGCCAAGCGTGGTGAGTATGGCATATACTCCCATTTTTGGGGAGGCCCATGTCCAGCAGTGGACTGTTTTGGCTGATGATGATGATGGTGATTCTTATCATGCGTTGCTTACTTCACTATGAACACCTAATCACTTTTAATTGTGAAGTGTGCAACGACGAAAAAATTATTTCATTATGCACGCATGGTAGTCCTATCGATTGGCATATTGATTTACTGCAATTAAAATAATGTGCAGAATTGGGTACTTGACTGGGTAGCTTAAAAAATTCAAAACGTTTATACTTAAAACTGATGGCTAAAAACATTGTGGATTTCATTCATTATAAAAAAAATGCACATTTCGATTTTAACAATCGAGTTAAAAGTAAAAAGTTACTGATTTGAGTAGTCAATATTTACTAAAATGTGACGTCATAACTTACTATTTTCATACAAAAAAGCGTTTTTGACATTTCATAAAAAGTTGCTGATTTGACTAGTTGGAAAGTAGCCAATTGGGCAGAAGGTATCCATTTCCCAGTAACCATTATCCACGCTTGAAAGATTTTACTACGCGTAGACCTGTTCCGATAATTGGTTCGTAGGTATTGCTTACCGAAATACCTACCGACAATCGTTACGCATAACATAAAAACGCGTTGGTAAGTATACGAATAATTTAGTTTTTTCGCAAATGAACGGATCACGGATCCCTAGTAGAATGTCAAATGCAGTCGTGTGTGTGTGTGTGTGTAGACAGACACACACCTTCACTTATCTTACGTATTATGCAAATCTCATCTCCTGCTCGCTCGCAGCAAACCGGGTTCCAGCTAGGAAACTTAGTGTCAGCGTAGACCAGTCAACCTAACAAGGATAGCAAGGATTTTAAAGCCGAACTGTGGTCGACTTATTTCCGATCTTTGATTATCGTTCGTAGTGCTCTACCAAATATAACGAGGCCTTAAAAACAGTTTTGCAGTTTCTTAAATATTTTCCGATTTAGGTACGTACCTAAAACAAAATAACGTCTGTGTACCCATGGGTAGAGCGTCAAATGCTTTACAAAAGTTGCTTACACCACCTCAAACAGCCTATCCAAACCCTCGGGTCGGGTCTTAGGCTGACAGTATAATCAGGGAAAGAAGTTGCTTGCAGATATTTATTTTTGGCTTCTAATTTATCATGCAAGGATTACCTATTTAAAGTAGTTTACTATCCTACTCTAGCTTTTATTCTGACAAATAAATTCATTTTCAAGGTTAGGTCTTCACCAACCCTTATGCAGATAGTTGGCGATATATCAAGTGGATCAGTTTGCGCTCCGGCGTTCGATCTTTGCCTTTGCTCTTTGAGTTCGCGGTTTGATTTTACAGTCTATTTTGCTTTTATTTCACACTCGTATTTCTTTCTAACTGTACAAATAGTGAGAAAAACATTGGTCAGGGAAATTTATTGCTTTCACTGGAGAGTTGTAGTTGTAAACAATGACCTTATTTATTATGCAAGCGTCCTACTATTTGGGTATTATTCTGTCACTCCCGAAGATTCTAGTTAGCAGTTGGTCCAGTTGAAATCAAACTAATCAAGGTATTTGTTTTATTTTGAGTTTGCTTTACATCTAGTCTACTTTAGAGGTAAAAGAGACTTAGGCTCGTATTTATAAAACGCAATATTAAGTATGGATTTGACAGGTCATTTTGTACTGAATTGAATTGACATTTCTGATACGAACTCAAACTTGCTGTCACACTTGGGAGCTGATTATCAATACGGGCCTATGTCAACGGTGAAGTGAGCTGCTTAATTAAAAACCATATAACTTTCATTAGTAATATTGGTATACAATTTGGAGACATAGACGTAGCAGGTAAAAGGTTCCAAATTAAAAGCAAACATAAAGAAATACGGATGGAAATTCTGCTAAACATAAAATGCCAGCAAAAAATATGTTTGTAAAGCAAATTTGTTGACTCAACAAATTTGAGCCAATACACATTTTATAATCTGATAAAAAATGATTGTCGGGTCAAAGGGAATGTAGGTACTTTCTCCTGATCGTTATCACACATTTTAATTAGATTTATGGAAATCCTGATGACCTTTTAAACCCTTTTTGTTTAAAAAGAAAACAAAAACATGTGCTGTTTGATTTTTTATAAAGATGATTAATTTTTTATGTTAGAGAAAATATAGATATTATTATTGTAGATCAAATATATTTGATCAAATATTTAATTTTAATGGAATGTTTATTACAACTTAAATCTAAAATACTTACTATCAAATTCACTAAAACGACCTTGTTTTAGATCTAGAATTATGAAAATAATTAAATTAAATCACTTAGAGTTATAATATTTAATGGAGTAATATTTCAACTCCATTAGTAACAATACGCTGAGTTCTGCACAAACTAAAAATTAAAAATTAAAATTAAATTCTTAATTTAAATAAGCTTTGATAGCAATTTTGTTAAGTGCTAAACTCTACTAGACTAAAAATATACCCAGGTACCTACTCGACTTAATTTAAGGAGGTCTGATTTAAACCTTCCATTAAAGAAGGACAATTTTAATTATCATGAACTGTCAATTTATTATGATAACTATGATAATTTGCGCGTCGATTTGGCAACATTAACAACGCTTAAAACATTTTAATTTATATGTTAATTTTATTAACTGCTGTTCTATAATTTGAGTCCAATTATGCATCTCATTGACCTATGATAATACCGATCGATACTTGAAACTATGTCCTAGTGATAACAAATCCCCAAGGTAAAATAAGGCTCGTATTTATAAAGCGATCTCAAGATTGAGAGCAATATTAAATATGGATTTGACAGACCGTTTTGTACTGAAATGATATTTCTGATACGAACTCAATTAATTCAGCTGATTATAAATAGGTAAGGGCCTAAGTTTAGTGAAAAACGCTTAATAGTGTATCAGCAACATTGCTTTTTATCCCGAAACGAAGAAGTACTCAGTATCTATTTGTAAATAATATTTCATTAGAATTTAAATAATTATTTTGAAATTCCCGATTTGACGAAATACAATACGCTGTCGTCATCATCATTGGCCAAGACATCTTTTCAAATGATTGTACCTAATAGAAAATTATTATAATAATAATGCACTTCAAAAATTCAAATGCATTGAATAATTCAAACATAAATGAACCTATTAAAAAAGTAGTACTTAATGAGTCAGTGTAACCAGCTGTAGTTAATACTTGAGAACGCGGCGAGTCGGACTGCTAGCAAAATTAGTTATTAAAACTAAAGTAATCTAGTTCTATCTAGTTATTTAGACCGTAAGCTGTGTTCTTGAACTACTTAATGTGATACCGTAAAGAGATTTGTATGATGCACTAATAACTGGAAAAAGACTAGTTTTGGTTTAATTTTAAATTAAAGAAATTGAAAATATTATTTCAATAATTAATGGGACGAATTTGGATTCCTGTAAGTAATTTTACTCAAAATTTTTGCTCTTCATCTAAAACAGAATTGCAAAAGATTGTTCGTTATTTTCCTAAAAACCTTTTATGTTTGAGCTTATGATAACATCATCCATCACAATTATGCCAGTTTTGATTTTCTATAATTTTTCCATATACATAGCACATTACGACATCACCCAAAAAGAAGAAGAAAAAGACATTACCCAAAAAACAGAAAATTACGCATGTTTAAAAAACCTCTCTTTACCTGAACTTACTTATAACTTTGTGACTAAGTTCAAACAAGAACTAACGCAAGAAAACGAAGGTAACTTTGTTACTTTATATTTTCAATTTCATTTAGTACCATCAGACATAAAATTATATGCTCGAGGTTTAGTTTTAAAGTTACGCAACTCTTCTTCCGTGGAGCTTAATATAGGCCCGTATTTATAATCAGCTCTCAAGAGTGACAGCGAGTTTGAGTTCGTATCAGAAACGTCATTCCAGTACAAAATCACCTGTCAAATCCGCACTCAATATTGCTCTCAATCTTGAGATAGCTTTATAAATACGAGCCATAGAGTAACTTTCAGATAGAAAGATATATATTTTATTCGGTACCAGTTAGTACAATAAGACAATTTAAAAATAAAATAGCCTAATAATAATAATAATAGTCCTCCAAACCAATTTTCGGTGACGGCGGCCAATCTCCCAGAGATCGGCCAACTGCGCGGGACTAGTTTTTAGTGCCCAAATGTTTGCACACACACAAGTGCACTCTCTATTCCTTCAATCTCTTATTCTGATGGGACAGATTGACTGACACGACCAGAGAGAAATCAGGCGCAGGACCGACTATTTACATGCCCATCCGCGACAGCATGGACCATCTTACTTTTCGGACAATCAGGTGATCAGCCTGCAATGTCCTAACCAAACTATAAACAACAACACAAAGTCATTGTCCCCCGCCGGGAATCGAACCCGGGCCCTCCGGGTCGTGAGCCCATGGCTCAGACCACTAGACCACGGAGGTAGTTATAAATAAATAAATAGCCTAATGGTTACACAAGGTACCGAAAAGATTTTTCACAATATAAAATGTCTTAGGGGAGGCCTTTGCCCTGCAGTGGGACACATTACAGGCTACATAAAAAAATAAAAAAAAATGTCTTACACGGTAGCCATCGCCATAAAGCCTTCATAGAAGTCTTTTTTTCGCCACATCTGACAACATTTGCATGAGGGGGAAAAGGAATGAATAATTTAAATGACCCATATCGTTGGAAAGAACTGTGTGTGAGTGAGTGTTTGGATTCAAATTATGCAGCACACTGGAACTCTCGACTTACCTACTTATTTACTTCATTTTTTTTCTAGCACAAATATTTGTGCCTTGCAAAAGTTGCTTGTTATCATTAGTAGAACATTTTGATACTTCCATGCTGGACTGGGAGAGATAGAAAAACATAGAATGTGCCAGCTAAATCTCCTCCCGGGCATGCTGTAAAAATCAGCTAAGGGATCCGAGGGTTTCAGTATTGTAATTTAGCCGATTCAGTATTGTAATTTGTATTTGTTTAGGTCGTTTACGCTCTGCCTACCCCATTAGGGATAAAGGCGTGATTATTATGTATGTATGTATGTACGTTTTGATTGAAGTAACGCAATACTTTTTATCACATCCTGTATAAGCGCAAAAAACGCAACCATTGATTTTAGCTGCTAAATTCTCGTAACAAATACCTGCCACAGAAATATGCTCCACAAGCGAGCTTCAAGATTTTGCGGTACCCCTTGGATACTTGGCGTTCTGTGGTGAGAAAGCAAAGTTCTTCAAAACTTCAGGAGTGTTTCAACGACAAATTTTCAGGAAATTTCTTACTGGAATACTGCTACGTATAGTAGCTTTTAAGTTTGTTTAATTCGGCAATCTGTAACGATACGCCTTCATGTTTAGGCGCATCGTCACCCCACAAATATAATATTTGTTATAAATAGCTTGATTTGATAAAAATTATCTATTCGTAAAATTATAATTCATCAAAATCGATTTAAGACATTTTGAATTTTGCGCCATTTCAGACGAAATCGCATCTGAGCTCTTATTGGTCAGATAGTTGTGTGACCGCCGCGAGAAGAGAATCTGCAAGTAAACAAAAGTTTACAAACTTTCAGATTAATAATTAGTTGAATATTGTTCGAAAAATAACGATCATGTTCATAAATTAAAATAAACTTGAATATAGCCTTTTGATTATCCAAATATGAACCAATAGCATTCAGAAATAAACTTGCTATTTTGTTAACAATATTGCTTGTTAATCCATTTAATTTAAATATTGACCATTATAAAATAAGGTGATTGATTGTTCTCAAAGACACATAAATTATCTAATTTGACATCTTGTCATAGTCAGTTCGGAAACAAACCGAACCGAACATTTTATTAACACAACTCGAGTCAAACTTCAATTAATGTCGGTATCTCGGAAACATAATATTAGTAAGAACATTACAGACATCAAAACTTAAGTCTTTTGAGTTATACGAGCGAAGTTTGATGTTCATACGTTCATGGAACAGAGTAAACTATAACAGCGAAGGCTGTGCTAGGAAAAACATGGTTGAAACTATCATAGATGAATAAAAATAGGAGTATTTTAATATAGCATTTATTTTTATTTGAATTTAATGAACTTTCAATGGTCCTCGAGACAAGAACTTTACAAAAAGAACAGTTGAATATGAAATATATAATAAACCTAATTTCACGTGTCATGTAAAGCCTACTAATTAGAAGACAAAAATATTTGCTCTCTAAGGGAAATAATTTTGCCCGTATCAGCACTTGAAACAAACAGCGAGTTAGAGTTCGTATCAGAAATGTTCAGTTCAAAATGGCCTGTCAAATCTGTAAGTATTTAATATTGCTCTTAGCCTTGAGATCGTTTCATAAATACCTACATACTAACCTTACTTTGTGAATTGTATAATCAAAAATCACAATCAAAGTGACGATTGATTAAATTTTCATAAAATTCAAATTGACTAACTAATAATACTCCAAAAAAAGAATAAGCAAATCAGAGTCTACTGTTTTTACTTGTCTGTGGTTCCTTATTACGGGTGCGGCGTAAGTTAGGAGCTGATATAAATTTAAACACTTATTGAAGATAAATTAAACTACGTTTGATGTGAGTTTGGAAGTTTTAATAGCGGAGTCTAAGAGGAAAATATAGCTCGATGGAGGAACAAGTTCTACGACATGCACCTTGAGAGCCTGAGAACGTTCATGAGATACTTCCTTGTTTATGATACCTAGGTATAGTTATTTTATGTACCTGTTTATCTACGTTACCTACGTATTGGACTAGGAACGAAAATAAAAGGATCAAAACTTATATAAAAATCTAGACACGGTGGTAATAGGAAAGTGCCTTTTCGTAGCTGCCTACAAACCATCTAGTGACGAAAGTGGCTGAGAGAAAATATCAGCGGAGGCTTTCTAAACGGGTTTAAGACAAACCCTTACTGCTTCTGAACAGCCTTTAGTTTAAGATGTTTAAAGTATCTATATTTCCACCATGTCATTGCCTATTAATTTCTGTTGACTTTATTGCTTACGTGCAAAATGTTATACTCTATGTAACTTACACCAAACCATAGTTTTCAAGTAACCACATTCAGAACTTTGCCAAAGGCTGTCTAAGAATTAACCAACTGATGACAGGGATGTTTCCATGTTGGTTAATTATACGGTGTACTTGTTTATTAACTGAATGTGTTAGTAGAGGACGAACAAAGAAAAGATGGATGGACTGCGTGAAAGATGATAATTAAATTATGTCTAAAAATCTGTGTTAAAGGTGTACTACGAGTCACTCTCCGGTAGAACGGGGTGGTACCACTATAATTTAAATTTATTTCAATAAAATAATCCCTTTATCACGAATTAAAATTAGTTCATCTATAGTGCCGTTCTTTTCTGTTCTCTCATGACGTAAAATTGCTTATATTGCAAAGGAAGTTGCGCATTGTAAATGGAGTTGGATAAGCATAAGGTTCGTCTCGAGGCGAGGCGACAAAAATCTAGTCAAAACCGCATTCGAGTGGTAGCCAAAAAGCTGAGCTAAAGGCGGTCAATTAGACCTGGGACCAAGCGAAGATCACAGCGCTGAACAGGGAGGAGCGGAAGAAAATCTCAAAGGCCCTTTGTACCATAGAACGACAATAACATGACGTAAAATGACAGATATGCATTTATTTTAGTAAGATCGTGATTTCTTAAAACTGACCTCTAGTATATCTCCCACACTGCGCTATAACATGCCTCGGCGCTACATGTAGCCTCGTGAAGCCAGGCTCACTGTTCTCCAAGTAACACATGACTTCTTCAGCAGTGTAGTTGTTACCGTCTATCACGTGGTCATCGAAAGCTAACAGCTGGTCGCCGGGGTGGAGGGCTCCACATCTGAAAAAATATTAAACTTAATTTTGTAGGACTCATTATATTACACGCAAACATATCTAGCGTTTTTAAATATCATTGTGCTGATCATATGAAAAGAAAAAGAAATCACTAAACTGAATGAACATGAAATTAACTACTGATTTCAGTGTAGAGTGTTTCCAGATGATCCCAAGTTGGATAGATAAAAAAAGTGTGTAAATACCTTGTTCAGTCTAATTTTTCTGTGTATTATGTCCATGAACCTAATCTTGCTACAGAAATATAGGGGACCTCTGGTTATTGTGATCACTTAAATATTACATAATTGGTAAACTTCAACAACAAAATAATTGCAGAAAATTTTATTTAAATGTTTGTAATTATGTGTAATGAAACTGTATAACCAGTTGCATTATTTAATTAATTGAATTGTAAAAATAGTTCAACGTTTCAATTTCCACTGGAATATTTTAATTCAATCTCAGTAGGTAGGTATCATTACGTTTTCGGAATAACAATTTTAATTTTTATTAAAAGTAGTAACGTTTTCAAGAGTTGTTAACGAAATAAAATGGGTATAAATATTTAATTAAATTCAAACAGTTTTATTTGACTTTGTATAAAATATTTTCCGCTTAATAATACATTATATAGTATTCAATTATAAATTGAAAATAGTAAAAAAATACACATCGGACTTAACGGATAATGGCTGATTATATTCAGCTGTAGTGTTGCTATCTCTTTTTTATTAAAATTTTAGAAAGTTTCAGGATCAAAGTAAAATAATTTTTAATGTGTCTACAACTGAATCGGCACCATTAGCTAATGTTGAGAGTTTCGCTTTAATATCCCACAAATTGCCGAGAAATGTTAAACAAAATCCCCTTCCAGAACAGTCTACTTGTGTTTAAAGCTTAAAAGGCATTCAGTGTAAAAACCTTTAGATCTCACAATAAGACAGAACTGTCTGTAAGTCTCTTGATTGCAGGAGACGTATTTTTGAAACGTTCGAATGGAACACTGAAAGCGCATACGAAAATCTTTTGTGTACAAAATCAATTTCTATCACACGCGATTTTACGTATTTTTAAATCAATAAAAATCTGTATTGCCAATAAAGTCTAATCCTATAAATTGTTTTTCGTTCTACGCAGAAATACACCTACTACACACCACTACCGTTGATTTTAAAAACCAGTAATGAATCGCAGAGAAACGGAACGTAAATTCAAGTAAATTAAAAAGTTAAAGTGTCACTTGTCAAATGATGTGCTTTGGGCCACTCGTTGAAGGAGTCATACGTATGAATATTCAAAAATAGTAACTTTGAAATATTGCATGCGAATATTGCTCTTTCGAATGCGAATTCTGATTCAAGCGATTCAAAAATACGTCTCCAGCTAAGGACTGAGAAAAGACGTGCGACTTAGCCAGCTCAACGCTTAGTCCACTTAATCTGTCTTGAGTGACTTGGTAAGACTGTTGCCTTAATAATATCTAGATTATCAAGCGCTTGATAAAAAATACTAGCAGGGGAATGTACTTGGAGTTTCTTTTACATTCTACTTAGCATTACAATTTATTTTGTCAAAGAAAATATTCGATATCAAATATTAAATATTCTTTGACAAAATAAATTGTAATGCAAATTTATATACCTACTCGTACAATAAACATGCCTTTAATTTGAGTGATGTTGATATACTATGCTTTTTGCAAAAAAAAGCCAATCTTATATTGTGAAAATTATACGTTATCTTTTTGCATTTAGAAATAAATAAAAAAAACTACAATTTGATACGAAATCAGAAATCAAGTCTTGAGTTAGATTATTATGTATCTAAACATGATAATATTAACATAATATAAACAGGTGATTGGAATATTGATTATAATATCATTATAATATCAGCAATTTTTGCAAAGCTTACTCCATATCTGACAAAGCGACTACTTAACTCAAAATCCTACTGTGATACTAGATTAATTACTGAGAATGCTAAGTGTTAATGTTATTCTACTACGGTTAATTACTACAGGACGGGAAGTGTTATTGTATAGTATTAAGCAAAGGCGTTTGGCGCAGAAATACTGTGTTAAGTAATTCCTTGGAGTGGATTAGCAATTAAGCAAATTGAAGCTGTTTATTATACTAGGAGTATAATGTAGTTTTATGCTTATTTAGTTGGTAACAACTTTTAATACTGTTAGTTATATAAGTACCTAGTGATTGTTGATGTTTTTGCTACTGAAGCGCCATTTTGTCTACTTGTGACTAAACTACTTAAAATACGAAGATTTGATATAAGAATTTAATATTTATAACCCAAAAAGAAATTAGTGACGATATTTTTAATTCAGGTTTTCGCCCTAAGCTAGAGAGAGGTAAAAACGTTTTTTTTTCGATTTCTTTTTATCGGGGATATACGGGTATATCCTATATGGAACGACAAACCAATCAAGTCGCCAGTTAGCAGTTCGCACGTCAGTAGAAATCTTTTACCAAGCTTTTATTGCAACACTACGTACGTGACGTCAAAAATATATTCTATTCAATATGTAACGTGTACTAGAAGGGGCATATTTATTCTGATCATGATACTGAACAACATTTCCCAACAAAAATTGCTCGGAAAAGGAAAAAAAATGACCTCTTATACAAAACGCTTAAACAGCTGATAGCACATTTAGTATGGGAAGCCAATTTTTTTTCATGTATTTTGACCTACGTTTCTTGGGAAAATTTGTTTAGTTTCATTTGCAGATTCACATCCTTCAAGGTACAAATCACATCACACCACATCACACCCACCGTTTCTGTTACACCCTATATATTTGAGGTTGCGTACCAATAAGATTGGTCACAAAAGTGTTGTTGTATATATTTAGCTACTACAAAATGTTTTTAACATGTATGATTATTTCAATGAAGTCCATAAATAAATTTTTAATTGAATTGAAAATTATACCTATAATTATTGGATGATACATGTTTAATGAATGAATATTATTAATGAATTTGGATTGAAAATTAATATAATTAATAACAGAATAATTTCAGTTTGCAATTATATTCATACCTTCTCATTACTACACATTTTGTCGGTCGTAACCTTCGGTCGTATGCGACACACTAAATAATAGACAATAATATTATGACTAACCTGTATAACCTAATTCTTACTCGCGAAAAGAATCAGAAGGCGTACCGCCGAAACTTACGCACTTGTGTTGTAGGCAATGCAAAAATTATTGGTAGATTGTTAAACGGAACCTTCGGCTCCGAACGTTATGCTGGTGTGTAGATTATGTCACTAATAAAAAAACTCACCGGTCCGCTATACTCGCTGGCAGTATGCTGTCTATAAAAATCGCATTGCTGCTCCCAACCCTCTGGTACGTATCCGAGCCAGAACTGTACACGTCATCAGTGTACCTCTGATTGGTCAGAAACAGACCCAAGTCCTCATTACATGGCCTTTCAATTTCTATTAAAAGGGGTCCAGTGGCCAGTTTCACTGATTCCATGATGGACACGTCGTATTCTATGGTTAAACTTGTCACTTGAGGACAATTCTGTAATATCTGATGTACATCCGACAGAGTTTTGTTTGTTAGCGATATCTGAAATAAAATAAAATAAAAGCCTGTACATAAATAAGCAATATGATATTTTGAGCTGAAACAGACTCGCAGTTTCAGATATGTTTTTTTATCAATATATTCAGTTACATTTTTTGTTTTTATAGTTAAATGTGTTCCTGCAAATATACAGATAAAAGTGACTGTAACAATAGTTTTTGTATATGTATTTTTTAATATTTGTTTACCAGTAGAGTTTCATAAAAGAGCAAAAATATTATAAATTGTTATTATTGTTTATTTCTTTTACATAATATCTTACCGAACAATGATCAAAACGAAATTTAGTTCATAGTAATATAATATTTTCGTATCAAATTATGTAATTTATTCACATTTCAATACTGTCAGTGCACATGATCAGAATTAAATTTAATTACTCATTGAAGTGTAATACGAATGATACTATAGTATCGTAATTTTAAGTAATTTTAAAATTACACTTATCCTATCAGAAAAAGTGATTTTATCTACACTCATGTCGTAAATCCTTCATTTACTTATCAGAAACGCTAAGCAAATGATATACCTTTCAAAATGAAGTTTTTTGAAAGGTATAATTTGTAACAAAATGAAGTTTTTTTTTTTAATTTTTACGCAGATGCTTGCTATTTGAGCAAACTAGAAAAGAAGAAATACCTAATGATTACTTTATTTTTTCTTTAATTTAAATTTGTTGTATGTCTAAATTCATTTTTATGTAACAGCATTGTCGAATGAAATTTATGATAAAATGGCTTTAAACAACAAAATAGCTATTTATGTAACTGTTGCATAATGAGGGATATTTATAACACGAGTGTGGTTTATGAAACGAGCGTAGCGAGTTTCATAAAAGTATACACGAGTGTTAAATACTAATTATGTACAGTTTCATACAATAGTTTATCTAAACACATAACACTTACATGGTCAACTTTCAGTAACCTGTCACCAGGTTTGATCCTGGACGTATTGTAAGCTGCACCGCCAGGCCTCACGTGCGTCACCACCAAGGGTTGAGCATCCAAAGACCTGGGAGCAAAACAATGACATGAACATAATGTGTAATCAATACGCTAAAGTCTACGAACTTTCATCATCATCATTAGCCGGGAGACGCATAAGCCTCCCCTAAGATTTTCCACAGAGCACGGTTTTAGCCCAACTGACACTTAATTGATCGAAATCAAATATGCCGCTACACACAACTACTGCTGCACCCTTCCCCATTTAGCAATATAGTACTCACTAATACAGCTTATGTGCCTTCCCCATTTAGCAATATAGTACTCACTAATACACGTCTTGGAAGTCAGATTACTGAGCGTAGTGCAATAATTACTCGCCAGGTAACATTACAGCTCAGTCCCTAGATTCATTATTTTTCAGTCATCTTTTACCACACCGGGGAGATTTAATATTGTGATTTGGAATCATCAAAGGGTAAAAAAAAAGTAAAAACCTGCTATTAAGAACCAAATCTGCGCTAGAAGCTGAGTTCTCAGGAAGACCACCTCTGATGGTGATGCCAAGAGAGCCGTTGATCTTCTCAACAGGTACTTCTGCTAACTTCGTTGTGATGTAGAGGGAGTTTTGTGATGCTGCAACAGAAAAACGCAGGGTTCACGGTGTCATTTGAACATACACAATACAAAAAGAAGGATTCTTTTGTCGTCTCTTTATTATTTTATCATCTCTTATAAACATTTCACCACAAAGGTGCACAAGTCCACAATAGAGCAGCTACTTGCTCTATTTTAAGTGTTTCTTTCTGGCATGCAAGGTTGCCTGGAAGAGATCGCTTAAAGCGATAAGGCCGCCTTTGCGCACATTTAGTTATTAAGTTTCTTTTGCTGTATTTATGTTTGATGCGCAATAAAGAGTTTATCTATCTATCTATCTATCTATCCACCTTGATTTTAGGAAATAACATTTTAGTCGTCCCAGTACGGATAGTTCGAATTTAATTTTGCTTGAGGTTTGAACATGTGGAAATAATATTTTAAATTAACACATTTCCCACTACGTCTTATTAGTTTATTACCTACTGTTAAATGATTTACTACTCTTTCACTATAATTTATAACAAATGGCACTGGTAGTGCCTATTAGCAATCTTTAAAATAAGCTCCTTACGAACGACTTGTCGTTTCCCACCCATTTAGTTTATAGGTAAGTACTAGCTATCTTGACTTTTCTATGTTGAAGTTCATTATATTTTTTAAATCATGTTCCTAAAAATCCTACGGCTGCCATCAGCTCAGAGGTCTTCAATGTTTTTAGGAGCAAAATCCTAGAAATCACTTAAAAATTTTTTATACTCAAATGACTGTCATCGATAACAATGGCTGATTTGCTTTAAAATAGAATTTGGACTCTTATTTCAAAAGCCATGGGCCCGAATGGAACTTTTATTTATATCAAAACATTGTATGTAGGTACCTGTACCTAGTACCTAGTACATTGTACCTAATATTTATATTTGAGAGATGAAGTGAAAAATGTTTTCGATTAAAAAAAACTGCGTTGCATATATTATTATTTTTTCTTTCTTAGTTTAATTAGACTATGTATAATATACCTGCATTTTTTTTTACTTACCGTAATTAGGCATATAATATTCGACTTCCAGAGACGCTCTTTCCTCAACATTGTCAAGAAGCCGCAGGACCTCATCATTGGTGAGTCTCGCTGTGGAGATACCATTGACGCTGCAGATCCGATCTCCTGGCGCCAGGCGATCTGATTCATGTGCTACCGAGTCCTTGGTGAAGCCTACTATTGAGGGTACGATGCCGGGCTCTGATCGACCTGTGGACAAAGAAAAAAAGGTTATTTAAATATGGAAGGTTTTTATTTTTTAGGTGCAAAGCAGTTTCAACTTGCTTTGAAGAAAACTTTCTACAACTTGAAACTCATTTTCAGTATCAAGTACTTTACGAATGGAAGGATTTCTTGATAAGGACCTACAAACTATCTTGAATTTCCTCTATCATAAATTGTAAGCGTAGCGTAGGTAGATGATAAGATACACTTCAATAAATATTTTATGTAACAACGTTGAAACACTCTTCCTGTAATATTATAATTATAACGTAAGAAAAAAAGCATTTGCCTGTAAAAAATATTTACTGCTCAAGTAAAGTATAAGTAAAAATTTGTATGTGCTTTAATCCCTCACAATGTAGCAAGTTCTACCATCGCAAACTAAAAGTAGATATTCGAAATTATTCAAATCCCGAACCCGGCCTTATATTCATAGTAACATTATCCTCACACTAATATAACTATCAAATTATGAGCCTGGGGGAAGTGCCACTTCATATTTACGAGCAGTTCCGATACTTTTATGGAGGTTGAAACTACTGCAGTTTATGGGATTGTTAGCGCCAGACTATGGAATACAGTTTAGGAGTTCAAAGTGAAAACGACACTTGGCAAGTTGGGTGACTCTTGTGTTTTATAAAGACTTTCTATCGTAGACGACGACGTAGAACGTAGGTAGATCAACTATACGTTGTATTTGATCTACCTACGTTCTACGTCTTTTGATTTGACTGTTGTAGAAGTAGTTAGAGGGCTTTTTATTGTCTAGAAGTAGCTGGAGGGCTGTTTATTGACCCTTCTGCTAGCGTTAGATTATATTATATTTTCTTTGCTTCTGTGAAATATCACCACTGATTGACACATCTTTGTTTAGAACTTAAACTTAATTTCCTAACTTTAATATTCCCCTAAAATTCTACCAAGCAGGATGATGAATTAAAGAACGGTTCATGAAACCTGATGTCAGACATAATAAAAGCGCTTAAAATTCTGACGTGGTAAAGAAGATTTCTATATTTATTTCTTAAAACCAATTTATTTCTTACAAACCAACGATTCCGAAACACGCCCCATTTTTCCCCAACTTCAACGATTCAATGAGCATCCACTGCTTGTCACGTCCAATCGAAAAACACAAATGTCATGATTTCAAAATCATAGGTAGGTAAATTTTCAAAATAAATCTACGAAGGTCATGTTTTTCCCGCAACTACAGTTCAAACCGAATCTGATAATATTTATTCTTTACAACTTACAACCCACCAATTCCGAAACACGCCCCATTTTTCCCCAACTTCAACCATCCGATTAGCATCCACTGCTCGTTACGTTCATCCGAATAACCGATATGGCTGCGCTATTACGCGCACGGCGGGCTTTGGACGCGATTCAAATGACTCTGTTGAGGCGATCCGAGAAGTCGTTGCGACCGCTAACTGCGTGTTGTACAGACATTGTACAATACTGCACCTATAAGCTATCGTCGTACTTAAAAAATTTAAAGATTCTTACAGTGCAATACATTTATTCCTTTTTAAATCGGTAGATATGTAGTCGATCCACATTTTTTTTGTGATCACCAAATATAATATAAATGTAAAATTACTATGGTTGCATAAATATTTTGAAGAGAATCTAGTAGGAGTGGGTTCATAGTGTAAAGATGAAGTGGGTATGAAGGATATTCATAGGACGTTGGTAACCTACTATACGGTATTATTACTAAGGTCTTAAGTATTTATTACTTATTCAGTGTGATTTTAAACTACGTATTATACCGATCATTTAATACCTCAGAAACAACAACTATACAAGCTAAAACCATCCGCTGACTTAATCTATAATTCTCTGATTAGTACCTGAACATAATTTGAACACATGTTTCATATTATGTACCTAATACTCGAGCATAATTCGAACATATGTTTCATATTATGTACCTAATACTCGAGCATAATTCGAACATATGTTTCAATATTGTAATCATTTACCACAAGTCCTTCCCTGGAGGCATTTATTATAGACGTTCAGTATTAAGGTATTAGCATCAAATCGCCTTAAAGGTTCAATCTAGTTGCCATATAGACAGGGTTAGTTACTGAGTAAAATTTATTGATAAGTTCATAGTAGAGTCCTTTAGAATTTCCACGTTTGAAGGGGATATTCGATTTTCTTGCTACTGAAAATCTATTCTGTATTGTCAGATTCAGAGAACTGTTTTTAACCGACTGTCAAGGAAGGGTTATGTTTTACGCGCGTACATGTTTGTTCATTTCCTTATCACCTCGTAATTAATTTTCCAAACGGCTGGATGTATTTTGTAAATTTAGGCATCATTTGATTTGTCTCAAATACTCATTTATACTTAGAAGGGGCAATTACAAAGGTCTTGGAAGGAAGTTAGGAATCAATATGGCAGAAAGGAGATGACAAAAATGAATATTATTTTATACTCAGCAATGTCTTATAATTTGAAACACGGAACAAACTAGTTTCACATTTAGTTTCACTTGAAACCTGTTTGGTAGTAAAACTTTGCATTAAATTCTGACAAAATTTATAAATTGTGATTATTACTTGCATTACCCACTATTAATACTTAGTGGCAAAAATATCTACTTTTTACAGGAAAATTATGTCACAAGAAAGTATTGGCAGCCAACGTGTTATTGATAAAACATACTTACATCGTAGATAAGACAAAATCGCCTCCGACCTAAAGCCAAACACTGTACGCGCTAAGTCTGACAAACTGGGGTTGGCCATAAGGATTATGTCTACGCAACCAACATAAACGTATCGTCAGTCAACACAGGGAAATTTATTTGCTCGCGTAATTTTGGGCTGTATTTATAAGTGCTTCTACGTCTTATCCGCATTATACATCGAATCACGCTGTGGCATTCAAGGGGTTAATAGTGTGTCATAGATTGTATACAAGCAGTTCTTACCACGACTGTCAAATTTTTAGAATTGCTGTACCTATTTAGCAGGTTGATAAATAACTTAAATTTACCAAAGTTTAAAATGTTCTCCACTGGCTTTTACTCTCTTTTTTTCTGAGAAGAGAAGCTGCTGATTTAAACGAAATAATTGACAATATTTGATCGTATTTTCATGTTTCTTTGGGAAAACAAATATTGGGGACAATTCGAGATCGAAAATGACACGACTTACGACTTAACTTTTATAAATCTATACCTGTCATTTTCTATCATGACGTTACAGGACGACAATAAAATTTAGTTAAGTTTTGTTCTTACCAAATTGCCCTCATTGGCGTATCTCTAACTATACATTTGAGCTGGAATATAGGTACAGGGAATTATTTGACATAACTAGTATAATATCGTTTCGGTAATAATCACAGAATATAGCACTTTGGGAGCACAAAGCTACCATAATCTCCTAAATGAGTCTCGATTGCACATTTGTTCGAGTTATGTTTCGATATTAGATGAAAATTGAAATTTAGCTCACAGAGTGGTTTGCGTTTCGTACTTGGCTTTCTAGTGAAGTCTATTGGTGTTTTTAGGTAAAGATATTTTAAAAACGAAGACGGAAATATTTTGTTCTGGATAAAATTTTGATAGAAAATGTAGTTCCACTAGAGAAAAAAAATGACTTGTGTATTCTCTTTCTCATGTTATTTATACATACCTAAAAAAATGCTAATTGAAAACCTACACTTTATCACCAATCACAAGTTTACTTTTATGTGCAATAATTGCCACTTGATTTTTTTTTCTTTTCGATATCTGCAATCAGTCTGAAAACTATGAGCAGATGCGTTGAGCTTCATTCGCATTTAGAGTTTGTTCTCCAATGAAAACCTCTCTACATTCAATCGCCACTTGCTAATTAACAGTTTTTGAAGTTACATAACTAATTTTCTGTCAGAATAATATCGTTATGTTATGTTTGAGTTATGAATTAACAGATCCCTCTATTCTGAAACTGAAACATGAGCAGCAAAATCCAAAAATACACCTAAGCACTTTTCCGCCACTCAGTTAAAACACAATTTTGCTCTACAAAAAATATTCCCCGCTAACAAAAAAATGTTTTACGACCGTACTCCATATAGGGTCAGCGTCCATAACATTGTTCGCCCTTTCAAGCAAGCTACATTATGATATTATCACGTTATACGTGATAAAGCTATACGCCCTCACTTTTAGTATCGGAGTTACTTCTAGGATATTTATGGCTATTTTTATTGACTCGTAGTATATAGTGTTTAGAACTTCAGTGCACGTTTACAACCTTTATACTACGGCTGCATAAGGGTCGAGAGAGCTAGTTTTATTTATTTTATTGGCACTGAAAATCAGAATTTAAGTCACTGGCAAATCAACAGTAGGAAACTTGTGATACAATTCTTTGGCTCAGTGGCTATATCTTGAATACAATTTTACTACCACGTGGATTTACGGTATTTGTCCTTTCATTAGATTTTACAACACAACGGCACCATGCGGCTCTAATTATCTGAACTTCCAAATGAGTAAAACTATAGTGGTCGTTACTGAAACCTTGTCAGAGGCCTATAGCTGTGCTTCTAGGCGGTTTAAAAACTCTGACACCAGGGTTTATCGGGTCGTTTTTCGATTCGAAAATCCACTCGCTAAGAAGAAGAAGAAGAATGAGTAAAACTCACTCAAAGCTACGGACAGTCATTGAATTGGAAAGCTTGACTATATGCTCAAAAGATTTTCAATTTAACTTGTCTGAACTATAAAGTGTTTCAACCAACGTACGAAACTGTACGAAAAACCGCAAACTGGCAGTATAACTGAACGCTGGCACGTGTAATTTGAACAGCAAACGGAAACCTGGCATGTACCAGTGACGCCCTCTACCGCTTACCGCCTCAACTCAAATATTCAAATTGTCACTGCCGCATTTACATGTGAAACGGGTCTCGTCACTGCGAACACACTGATAGTAGAGCAAGTTTAACTAGAGTAAGTAAGTACGAGGATGAGGAGTAAGGTTCAATGCTTGACTGTATAATTTTAATTTAGTTTTGAGAAGAGAATAAATGGAAGAAAACTTACATAATAAAATGTAATTTTTGCCTTGCAGGAGCGATCAAAGAGAGTCGGCACTTCCATACTAAAATCGGGATTAAATTTTTTCAAGAGTTTGGTTCCTATTCTCTAACAATGAGGAATCGTTTTCATACAAAACATCACAAAACTTTTTACTATGGAGTTTCTACAGACTGGGAGCGATGAAAACGTGGAATGTAGAATTGTACCGTATTTGAATTTACATATTGCTTATTGCTTGGTATTGCCAAAGCAGGCAAAAGCCGAAATACGAAATACCACTTTTCAGAAGATCAACCAAGTAACCACTACAAAAGAAAACGATTCTAACATTCAGTTGTTGTACAGAAATACGCAACCTAAAATAAAATGAAAGCCAATGCCCTGCAATTAAAATTCTACAGGGAGACATAAATTTGCATCCACTTTGTTCCCAATTTAGCCAAATTAAAAAAGAAAATACCGACGAAGTAAAGTACACAACAAACCAAAGACTTAAAACAAATAGAAGTAACAAATTTTTCTGGCATTCATAAATGAATACTGTGAAAAATATCCAATCTTGCAGTTTTTAATTTACCAACTCCAAAATTATTCAAAGGAATATTTCCGAGTAATATTCTACAATATGAATTACACCTGTTATTACGAATGCGAAACTTTTTATGTTTGAGAGAGTAGGTTTCAGGTGAAACAGCGTGGCAGAACGATGTTTTGTAAACATTAAGAACCTATTATTTGAATATTAAGGAAGTATATGTAAGTATCTAAGTATAAGTAATTACCGCTAGTAAATACAATGAAAGAATTCCACTTGTTCGCTTCATTGAAACTTTGTAAGGAAACCTGTAAAAACTGGAGTAAAAGTTGCCAGCACATTACCAGTTGGAACTTCAGACCAGACGTGAGCTATCTTTAATTCAAAAGATCCGCTTCAAGTTCTCTCTATAAGTGATCCAGGGAAAATCGAGTGAGCAGTCTTTGAGATGCAGTTAAGCGTCAGTCGCAATGTACATTTTAATGGGTAATTTAAGGCTGTGAAAAGAAATGCTGGATTTTATCCAATCCTTAAGCCGACGAGACTTTAAACTTGCTACGCGCAAATACAACTGAAGTAATGCAGGGTAAAAATATTAAGTATACCTTTTAATGGTCATACCATCACCATCTCACAAGCCTTATCCCGTATTTCACGGGGTTGGCTACCTAATCTAGGAGATTGAACGAGGGTTCTGGTTTTTACACAGAGCAACTGCCATTACTGACCTCCGCAACCCAGAAAGGAAATCAATCCTAGATAAGCCTTTTGCCAGGTTATTGGCCTACCCAGCTGTCAGAGTTTACAAGCCTCCAATGCTTAGCATGGCCTCTGAAATGGCTTAACGACTAATATCTACGATATTAACCGGGATCAACGGCTTAACGTGCCTTACAAAGCACAGAAACGCTCGAGTTGTTATACCACTACCGGTAACAAAAAAAAAAAAAATTGTCTGTTACATCCTGCTTTATCTATAAAAAAGCCCCCCTTTCACCGGAGTCCGGCGCCAAACAGCTTGCTGGTGTTCCGTCGGTGCGTGAGAATATGCCAGTGCCTTAACAGGCATCCTCTGGGTTTGCTCGCTCCATCGTCGACTCTGTCACGGTCATCCCTGACCTAGTATCTAGAGTCAAGAGCAAACCCATTCCGAATAATAAAAAAAAAAAAACTTTTTTTAGTTCCCTGCCAGTAGTGAATAAATTACTAAACTTTTCGCTAACCACTGTGACATCTGGCGGTGAAGAGGCGAGAAAGTATATCTTATTTTCATCAATTTGCATATTATTTACAAATCTTTGGTCCTTTGCGAACTTAGATGGAAATGTTTCAGCAACAATGTCGAATAACATTATCCACTACATTATACTTACGGAAAATGTTAACGACCTTTACATATGACATCGGTTGTAAAGAACCTTATATATTTAGCGTGAAATAAATAGGAAAAACGAACGTAAGACACGTAAGAAAAACATGTTGATTAAATAGACAGAACATAAAAATACATATAATATTAAAAAAGCTGTTGATTGTGTATCATAATTCATAATATTTCGTTTATTAGGTATGTGGAAAATAGAATTAAAGACATTCAGAAAAGGAGAACAACTTGTCAATTCCATTACTAAAATATATGTATTTAGGTACAAAGTTTATTTCATTTTATATTTTTCAGATTATACCTACTGCTTGAAGTACATTAATTGTATTCCAATTTTCAGCAGTAATGTAAAGTTTCAGCAGAAAAGTAATTTGATTAAATTTTTTTTTTTAAATCAAACATTTATTAAATTGCTTTACGAAAGTACATAATATAACATCGACGTATTTTAAATTCCAATATGTTTACTCAATTTTCTCATAATATTTTTCAAAAACGCTGAATAATTTTAGGAGTAGAGGTATTTTACTCCGATGATAAGCAAAAACGGTGATTTAGTACCACAATCTCCTTTACGTAAGCAAAAATAAACTCAGACTGTCTAGACGAACTTGAAGAATTATTACTGTCTAAGCGGTTTCTGAATAGTAATTTTGGTAATATTAATATAGAAAGTAGATTCCATTAAAACTTGCCTATCATCTTATTTATTGTAGGTCGAACCTAAATGAAAGAAAAAGCGGTCTGATGTGCCGCGTTTGTGGAGATTTTAAACCACCCAATATAAACTTGCTTCTTGTAGGTACTACCAACAAACAATCATAAAAAAAACTATGACCGGAACAGTTTATAAATGTTATCTTAGGTACTTTTCGACTCATAAAATAAGTGGATGTGGTCCTAATTGTGCTAGGTACAAAAAAATCAGGACAGAAAATCATAATATATCTTGTCACTGTACATTGTACTAATAAATAAATGTTTAAATGTTTAAAAGTAAAATAAAGATTGAAAGGTGTGTAACTTATTTAATAAATAACTACAAAAGTCAGTTTTAATCTAGAGTAGTTAGTCCATGGTTTTAATGCAACAAAAAATTGACAGAATTTGTGGTCTAGATAGCACCTAAAACAAAAAATAATTTTGTAGCTATCCTATTTTAAGATGCAATGTTCAGTGATTTTCATAATTTTATAAATTAATTTAACATTTCTCAACAAAAAACTTTACTTACATTATTCTGAAATCCTCCAGAAACAAAAAAAAAATTCTTACTTCAGTATAAATTTCTATTATCTTAGACATTTGTTTCATCTTCAATTTCATCAAATCAATTTCTGACTTGATAGAAAATTGATACAAAATATATCAGTGCTTCTTTATAAAAATGAACGTCTATAATATTTGAAGAAGGAATACGGTCTGGTTTAGTCGGTTACCGGATTTACAGTCTGGTGAAGTTATCCATGCTGGACTGGGAGTGAGAGAAAAACATAGAATATGCCAGCTGCATGTCCTCCCATGCATGCTGTAAAAATCAGCTAAGAGATTCGAGGGTTTCAGTATTGTAATTTAGACGATGGGCTGACAACCTGTCACTATAGCAATATACATATCCATCTGGAATAACCCTTAACATTTGTCAGACGTGGCGGAACGACCTATGTTTAGGTCGTTTAAGCTCTGCCTACCCCATTAGGGATAAAGGCGTGATTATATGTATGTATGTATGTATGTATGAAGTTATCTGTCCGCTTCAGAAATATGCTGTGAATCATCGCCAGTTCACTAGTTCACTTTACTTTCAGTCTATAAATTCATATCATAACAGAACCTGCTTTCCAATTTCGCCATAACTCTCTGTATAAACTAAATATTACTCATACCTTTTATACGAAAATAAGATATTTAAATTACTTGCTCGACGAAAAGATAAAGTAATTTTTCTTATTAGTATCTGTACATATCAAATAAGGCTTTTTATTAAAAGAGATGTACTTACATATACATACATGACGTGTTATAAAAGATTTTACTACATAATATTAGGTACAGGATATGCGTTGTCTTTTTTTATGTTGAGACCCTATGTTGACCCGATGGATTTGAAAAGCCCAAAATACACAGATAGACGTAGGTTGGAAGAACTAGTAGAACTCTTAACCATAGATAAGAATAACAAGATAGAGGCAAATCGGAAAAGGCCTACGCTTTACAATGATAACTCAACTAAACAGAAACAGTTTTTTTTTTAATAAGGCAAATTCTACGTTGTTATGTTGACTGCTCATCTCGAAGCGTGCAGTGAATCATCGCATCTAGTCCGTCAGATCGCTCCGTGTGCTATCTTTAATTCAAGAGCTCAAGATATTCAAGTGGTTCGAAGGAAAAGCGCCAGCGAGCCGGATTAGCTTCTTCTGGGGGAAAATAGGTTACCTCTCCTTTGTTTGCTACTCTTTCGGAAGTGAAATGTCATCCGGGTTAAGACAAGATGGTATTGATAGATTAAAATTGATAATAATCTGGTTTAGTTACAGTTTCTCGATAAATATTGTTAAATCTGGCTATACTTATCCGCTTCTCAAAATCAAATCTCATTTCTGGAGGTCTGCCGTAAGAAATTTATTCATAGAAATAAGCAGTGCCTGGTGTGTCTTTTTTCTAGTTATGTCGGTTTTTTTATATTCTGTATTGTTTACAATAAATTTGTTCAATAAAAAAATAATCTTGTGAATGAATTAAAATAAATAAAAACTTTTAACGATACAGATGAAACCAAACAAATTATACTATTCGCGTGGGTAAAATGTTTGCTATTTGCTGCTTGAAAGAAAAGTCTAATGCTGTCTTTGCTTGTTTACCTACTAATAAATCACTTATGCACACACAAGTATTAAAACAATTTAGTAGGTAAAAATTGCGTCAGGTCTTTAGTCGCCAAGTTTGCAGGTAAAATATAAAATATTTACATGCGGGTATTTACTATCCAGATGGGTATTATTGCTGTTTCTTGACTAAAATAATATCGAACGCCATACGTGTGCTATCTTAAATTCAGCAGCTCAAGTCTCCAGTGGAGTGGCGCGCACGATAAGCTAAGCGCCGCCGCCGTGGGGCTGGATTAGCGTCAGCTAAACAAAGTATAGGTTAGGTCACCTGAGAAAATGTGATTCAAAATTACTTACATTAGACGTTTCAAAATATTAAAAAATTTCAACCTTTTCAAATAATAGTGAACCTATATATTATACATGCAAGATAATTTCAAAGGATTGAAAAGATAATTAAAGAGGGAAGTAAGATTTTTACCAAACGCACTTGTATAAAGAATATTTTATTTCCCAAGCGCGATAATGTTTTGCTTCAAGCGCAACATGAGAAAAATAAAAAGTTATGTTCAAGACATTATAGAAGTCGTCAAATAAAGGTCCCTTTTTAGTACTTGTAGCTTAATCTCATCAACTGAACCAACCAAGGGGCTTAAACTCAATGTATAAATGTATAAGCATTTCAATATTTTTCACACGACGCGAATCCTCAAGTACCAGAGCCGTTACGGACAGAATCACAATCTTCCGCGAATGGTCGCCCTCATTTTCATTTCATTTGCGAAAGAGCTTTTACTTTACAACGTTAACGGGATCTTCTATTTTTGTGCTCTTTGCAGTTAGTGAAACACGATGTAACTGAATAGTGAGTACCCATTTTGGGAGCGGACTGTACTTTTAATTTTTGCATATCAAAGCTACTTTAGTTCCTAGCTCCATTTTTGAATTTGCTAATGGTCGTTTTCTTTTGTTCATTGTAATTATTGAGTTCTGAATCGAATGTGGGCGACTTTATTATCTTACCTACTTATTATTATTACCTAGGTAAAAAAGGTCAAAGTATTGTTTGTGGGTGGGGTTGAGTGAATCAATTTATCAAAACTGAAATTTGAGTAGGAACTTTGACTTTCTTTAATTGAGCAAATTTTAATAAATGAAAAGATACTAATTTGCTTCGACTCCATACCAAAATGATGGATGTCGTAGTTAATATTATAAGTATACCTTTCTACCTATCTTCCATAAATTTTCTCTCTAAGATATTAGGTAATCCTAAAAAGAACATTTGCCGTTTGAAAATAATTAGTTCAATTCTATAAACTACTCAAACAAACACCCTTATTTATTTACACTAAAAGTGGAGCAAAGTAATCTTATCTCTCCCTCAATCTTTAATCTTTACGGGCTCCTAATTAGTAGTTATAAAAAAAATCGCGGTGCAAAATGACGGTCGTGTCAGCGTTTAACCCTTTCACTGACTCATGCGTGGCGTGGCGTGTCGTTTGTGAGTCATTCATGTGCCGGGTGGATAGCGTCAGCAGAAATATTTATTACGGGGGTGCATTTTTTAGCCATAAAATTTTATTACAATTTTGTTTATTTTTAAAAGCTTTTTTTGTAAATGAATACGTTCTTTGCAAGAGAGACGCGAGGCGTTGCGCTATTATTTGCCCTAATGATGGCAGATCAGAATAGCATCCCGTTATCTTCCCGTACAAGGTTGAACCTAAGTTTCTAGCATTCTTCTGTAAATGTATAAAATCCTTCAAAGTGCTTGCCTATCCGCCGACCAAGCGACGTGAGTATGATAATGGACCCTCAGGTTTTTCTTTGCCGACCGTACCAAACTCATAGTATAAATTCAAACGAGGTGCGCCACAGCCGCCCCGACTAAACGGGGCGCGGTGTCACTCGTTCTCGTCATTACCATTATTGTGGTGGGGATTTAGCGGACGGGTTAAATACATTTCAGGCCTAGAGTCGCTAGATTATGCATTGTTTACGTTGCGGCTTTCGTTATTAATGAGTCATTTGGCCGCAGGTTGCGAATGGTATTTTATCTTATTACTTATATTGTTACAACCAAAATAAACTAAATTTTCCCGCCTGCTGGGATACAATAATACCCTCGCCTTCGTGGTACAACCCGAGATTCATATTCAAATAGCCGTCCCATCGCGTCGCAATACTTCCCGGTGTGAACTGACTCTACAGTCTACAGTACGTTTTTTTTAAACCACATTCACCGAATCGCAGTCAAACCCCTTTTAAAAAGTTTGGTGAGTCATTTCACTGGAAGTAAAGTAATAAATTTTCCTGGAGGTACTGTTGCGTGCGAACCCAAATTTTTAACAAATCAAATTCCTGTTCAGCACCTACTAGGTTTTTTTTCTTTGTGTTAGTCATCATCACTAACTAGAAAAGATAATTATGACGAATAAAAAAAGGCTTCTTTTGCATTCTACCTAAATCAAGGACAATAATAATTAAGTCCTCCTTGACTTAAATGTTTCTAAATATCTGCTGATATACCTAACCTAATTCCTGGCCCAATGCATAACTTACTGAAAAAGTAAAAATGGAGATCACCTTGATAATGCTAATCATAATTGCTACAGATCTCGTAGTTGCGCTTTTCCTCCAAATTATTTCTCTTTGGGTCATTCAGTCACTATACTAAAAATAAAACTGCAACTTTTATAAAAATAACACTTCTTAAGTGCCCAACCCAATATCATCAGTGCCCATTCGATTGTCACAATGAATTTTCGCCGATTGCCGATGTCGTAACATTACGAAGCCAACGAATTGGCTTAATCGTTTCCGGACCAAGAGATTCGAAATCAATCGAATTGAGGTTGAAGCTTAATTTGAGAGAAATATCAAATTCATTGGCTCGTTTTATTATTCATGTTTGACGTATTGAATCGTTTTGCATATTTACACGGCGCACCCTTAAATCAAGGGCCGGAATAGTCACTGATGTTGCAAATAGTGGCATATCATTACCGACTTACAAGTATGTACATAATGCGATCCATGAAGTAGAAAATAGAAGGATGGACGTAGGTAGAGGTTTTGTACTGTTAACAATATGTCAGTATTTATTTTTATATGAATAGCATCGTAAAAAAGGAAATAGAAAAAGAGACTTGCATTAATATAAAGTGCATTATTTGCAAAAATGCATTATTTGAATACGGGACATAAAAGTATCAAGTACTAAAAGAAATGCGGGAACTAAAAAGTAGCCGGGCCTAAAAGTGGCAGAGCGATGGAACGGTAGGACAGAAAGACACAAAGATCACAGGTTGTTGAATCGCTGTTTCGATTATTTTAAAATTGTTTACGATAAAATCGAATAAAATGTCAAGTTTACACTTTCTAAAACCAGTAAACATTGTAACATCAATATCGTAAACAATATCCAAAATCCAATATTGTCGAGACATTTGGTAAAATTTACGACAGAGCGGGCAGAGGCAGAGAGCACAACTGTTTGAACTTCCTCACAAATATTAGGAATTGTTGTTTGGTTTGTTCATCACACGTACAAATTGCATCAACTCAATATGATATAAGGTAATTTCAAGTAGGTAGGCGCTTCCCTATTGAATAAGCGATTGGTGCACGCCAAAGTGCATTTTATTTCGTAGCTGAGTTCCCTAAATTTATTAACAAAAATGGTACAAGGGTGTTTGTTTGAGTAGTTTATAGAATTGAACTAATTATTTTCAAACGGCAAATGTTCTTTTTAGGATTACCTAATATCTTAGAGAGAAAATTTATGGAAGATAGGTAGAAAGGTATACTTATAATATTAACTACGACATCCATCATTTTGGTATGGAGTCGAAGCAAATTAGTATCTTTTCATTTATTAAAATTTGCTCAATTAAAGAAAGTCAAAGTTCCTACTCAAATTTCAGTTTTGATAAATTGATTCACTCAACCCCACCCACAAACAATACTTTGACCTTTTTTACCTAGGTAATAATAATAAGTAGGTAAGATAATAAAGTCGCCCACATTCGATTCAGAACTCAATAATTACAATGAACAAAAGAAAACGACCATTAGCAAATTCAAAAATGGAGCTAGGAACTAAAGTAGCTTTGATATGCAAAAATTAAAAGTACAGTCCGCTCCCAAAATGGGTACTCACTATTCAGTTACATCGTGTTTCACTAACTGCAAAGAGCACAAAAATAGAAGATCCCGTTAACGTTGTAAAGTAAAAGCTCTTTCGCAAATGAAATGAAAATGAGGGCGACCATTCGCGGAAGATTGTGATTCTGTCCGTAACGGCTCTGGTACTTGAGGATTCGCGTCGTGTGAAAAATATTGAAATGCTTATACATTTATACATTGAGTTTAAGCCCCTTGGTTGGTTCAGTTGATGAGATTAAGCTACAAGTACTAAAAAGGGACCTTTATTTGACGACTTCTATAATGTCTTGAACATAACTTTTTATTTTTCTCATGTTGCGCTTGAAGCAAAACATTATCGCGCTTGGGAAATAAAATATTCTTTATACAAGTGCGTTTGGTAAAAAATCTTACTTCCCTCTTTAATTATCTTTTCAATCCTTTGAAATTATCTTGCATGTATAATATATAGGTTCACTATTATTTGAAAAGGTTGAAATTTTTTAATATTTTGAAACGTCTAATGTAAGTAATTTTGAATCACATTTTCTCAGGTGACCTAACCTATACTTTGTTTAGCTGACGCTAATCCAGCCCCACGGCGGCGGCGCTTAGCTTATCGTGCGCGCCACTCCACTGGAGACTTGAGCTGCTGAATTTAAGATAGCACACGTATGGCGTTCGATATTATTTTAGTCAAGAAACAGCAATAATACCCATCTGGATAGTAAATACCCGCATGTAAATATTTTATATTTTACCTGCAAACTTGGCGACTAAAGACCTGACGCAATTTTTACCTACTAAATTGTTTTAATACTTGTGTGTGCATAAGTGATTTATTAGTAGGTAAACAAGCAAAGACAGCATTAGACTTTTCTTTCAAGCAGCAAATAGCAAACATTTTACCCACGCGAATAGTATAATTTGTTTGGTTTCATCTGTATCGTTAAAAGTTTTTATTTATTTTAATTCATTCACAAGATTATTTTTTTATTGAACAAATTTATTGTAAACAATACAGAATATAAAAAAACCGACATAACTAGAAAAAAGACACACCAGGCACTGCTTATTTCTATGAATAAATTTCTTACGGCAGACCTCCAGAAATGAGATTTGATTTTGAGAAGCGGATAAGTATAGCCAGATTTAACAATATTTATCGAGAAACTGTAACTAAACCAGATTATTATCAATTTTAATCTATCAATACCATCTTGTCTTAACCCGGATGACATTTCACTTCCGAAAGAGTAGCAAACAAAGGAGAGGTAACCTATTTTCCCCCAGAAGAAGCTAATCCGGCTCGCTGGCGCTTTTCCTTCGAACCACTTGAATATCTTGAGCTCTTGAATTAAAGATAGCACACGGAGCGATCTGACGGACTAGATGCGATGATTCACTGCACGCTTCGAGATGAGCAGTCAACATAACAACGTAGAATTTGCCTTATTAAAAAAAAAACTGTTTCTGTTTAGTTGAGTTATCATTGGGCCAGGAATTAGGTTAGGTATATCAGCAGATATTTAGAAACATTTAAGTCAAGGAGGACTTAATTATTATTGTCCTTGATTTAGGTAGAATGCAAAAGAAGCCTTTTTTTATTCGTCATAATTATCTTTTCTAGTTAGTGATGATGACTAACACAAAGAAAAAAAACCTAGTAGGTGCTGAACAGGAATTTGATTTGTTAAAAATTTGGGTTCGCACGCAACAGTACCTCCAGGAAAATTTATTACTTTACTTCCAGTGAAATGACTCACCAAACTTTTTAAAAGGGGTTTGACTGCGATTCGGTGAATGTGGTTTAAAAAAAACGTACTGTAGACTGTAGAGTCAGTTCACACCGGGAAGTATTGCGACGCGATGGGACGGCTATTTGAATATGAATCTCGGGTTGTACCACGAAGGCGAGGGTATTATTGTATCCCAGCAGGCGGGAAAATTTAGTTTATTTTGGTTGTAACAATATAAGTAATAAGATAAAATACCATTCGCAACCTGCGGCCAAATGACTCATTAATAACGAAAGCCGCAACGTAAACAATGCATAATCTAGCGACTCTAGGCCTGAAATGTATTTAACCCGTCCGCTAAATCCCCACCACAATAATGGTAATGACGAGAACGAGTGACACCGCGCCCCGTTTAGTCGGGGCGGCTGTGGCGCACCTCGTTTGAATTTATACTATGAGTTTGGTACGGTCGGCAAAGAAAAACCTGAGGGTCCATTATCATACTCACGTCGCTTGGTCGGCGGATAGGCAAGCACTTTGAAGGATTTTATACATTTACAGAAGAATGCTAGAAACTTAGGTTCAACCTTGTACGGGAAGATAACGGGATGCTATTCTGATCTGCCATCATTAGGGCAAATAATAGCGCAACGCCTCGCGTCTCTCTTGCAAAGAACGTATTCATTTACAAAAAAAGCTTTTAAAAATAAACAAAATTGTAATAAAATTTTATGGCTAAAAAATGCACCCCCGTAATAAATATTTCTGCTGACGCTATCCACCCGGCACATGAATGACTCACAAACGACACGCCACGCCACGCATGAGTCAGTGAAAGGGTTAAACGCTGACACGACCGTCATTTTGCACCGCGATTTTTTTTATAACTACTAATTAGGAGCCCGTAAAGATTAAAGATTGAGGGAGAGATAAGATTACTTTGCTCCACTTTTAGTGTAAATAAATAAGGGTGTTTGTTTGAGTAGTTTATAGAATTGAACTAATTATTTTCAAACGGCAAATGTTCTTTTTAGGATTACCTAATATCTTAGAGAGAAAATTTATGGAAGATAGGTAGAAAGGTATACTTATAATATTAACTACGACATCCATCATTTTGGTATGGAGTCGAAGCAAATTAGTATCTTTTCATTTATTAAAATTTGCTCAATTAAAGAAAGTCAAAGTTCCTACTCAAATTTCAGTTTTGATAAATTGATTCACTCAACCCCACCCACAAACAATACTTTGACCTTTTTTACCTAGGTAATAATAATAAGTAGGTAAGATAATAAAGTCGCCCACATTCGATTCAGAACTCAATAATTACAATGAACAAAAGAAAACGACCATTAGCAAATTCAAAAATGGAGCTAGGAACTAAAGTAGCTTTGATATGCAAAAATTAAAAGTACAGTCCGCTCCCAAAATGGGTACTCACTATTCAGTTACATCGTGTTTCACTAACTGCAAAGAGCACAAAAATAGAAGATCCCGTTAACGTTGTAAAGTAAAAGCTCTTTCGCAAATGAAATGAAAATGAGGGCGACCATTCGCGGAAGATTGTGATTCTGTCCGTAACGGCTCTGGTACTTGAGGATTCGCGTCGTGTGAAAAATATTGAAATGCTTATACATTTATACATTGAGTTTAAGCCCCTTGGTTGGTTCAGTTGATGAGATTAAGCTACAAGTACTAAAAAGGGACCTTTATTTGACGACTTCTATAATGTCTTGAACATAACTTTTTATTTTTCTCATGTTGCGCTTGAAGCAAAACATTATCGCGCTTGGGAAATAAAATATTCTTTATACAAGTGCGTTTGGTAAAAAATCTTACTTCCCTCTTTAATTATCTTTTCAATCCTTTGAAATTATCTTGCATGTATAATATATAGGTTCACTATTATTTGAAAAGGTTGAAATTTTTTAATATTTTGAAACGTCTAATGTAAGTAATTTTGAATCACATTTTCTCAGGTGACCTAACCTATACTTTGTTTAGCTGACGCTAATCCAGCCCCACGGCGGCGGCGCTTAGCTTATCGTGCGCGCCACTCCACTGGAGACTTGAGCTGCTGAATTTAAGATAGCACACGTATGGCGTTCGATATTATTTTAGTCAAGAAACAGCAATAATACCCATCTGGATAGTAAATACCCGCATGTAAATATTTTATATTTTACCTGCAAACTTGGCGACTAAAGACCTGACGCAATTTTTACCTACTAAATTGTTTTAATACTTGTGTGTGCATAAGTGATTTATTAGTAGGTAAACAAGCAAAGACAGCATTAGACTTTTCTTTCAAGCAGCAAATAGCAAACATTTTACCCACGCGAATAGTATAATTTGTTTGGTTTCATCTGTATCGTTAAAAGTTTTTATTTATTTTAATTCATTCACAAGATTATTTTTTTATTGAACAAATTTTATTGTAAACAATACAGAATATAAAAAAACCGACATAACTAGAAAAAAGACACACCAGGCACTGCTTATTTCTATGAATAAATTTCTTACGGCAGACCTCCAGAAATGAGATTTGATTTTGAGAAGCGGATAAGTATAGCCAGATTTAACAATATTTATCGAGAAACTGTAACTAAACCAGATTATTATCAATTTTAATCTATCAATACCATCTTGTCTTAACCCGGATGACATTTCACTTCCGAAAGAGTAGCAAACAAAGGAGAGGTAACCTATTTTCCCCCAGAAGAAGCTAATCCGGCTCGCTGGCGCTTTTCCTTCGAACCACTTGAATATCTTGAGCTCTTGAATTAAAGATAGCACACGGAGCGATCTGACGGACTAGATGCGATGATTCACTGCACGCTTCGAGATGAGCAGTCAACATAACAACGTAGAATTTGCCTTATTAAAGAGGGAAGTAAGATTTTTTACCAAACGCACTTGTATAAAGAATATTTTATTTCCCAAGCGCGATAATGTTTTGCTTCAAGCGCAACATGAGA
>JARACY010001318.1:0-61057 GCA_029255725.1 Scrobipalpa atriplicella | reverse complement strand
TCAGTATATTACACGTGTGAACTCCAAAGGTCAGTATATTACACGTGTGAACTTCACAGGTCGGTATATTGCACGTGTGACCTCCACGGGTCGGTATATTGTACGTGTGAACTTATTACACGTGTGAACTCTACAGGTCGGTAAATTGCAACAGAAGGAAGTGGATAGGGCCGCTGCCCCCTGAACAAAAGGTCGTGGTTCTAATCTCATCACGTACCAATGTGTTTTTCGGTTTCCGAATTTTAGAATAAAAAGTCATTCCTCATTGCAAAACTTCATCATCACACATAATAATACCTTATTTCTTCTCCTGTTTCCAGGGTTGAATTACTTCTCATCATTGAAATTGATACACTCGCGTGTGGCTACGGACGCGAGCAAGTCACCTTTCCACGTATCGGCTGTCTCTTTCACACTCACGGCGCCAGATGTTCGCCATCTCATTCTCGACTGTAGATTTATAAAAAGAAATTAGCTGGCACTTCTATTTTTCGCATGCGTCGTCCTATACATGCGTCTTTTTGCGAAATATATCATGTGTATTGCCAGCATTGACAATCCTTGAATAAAACAATGTGTAACACCACTTTTTCTAGGTGTAAATAGAAAAGGACTTATAGAAGTTAAATCATTTGCTCATTGCCATTTTGTTATTTTTTCTTTAAGTGAAAGTCATTAAATATTATCATCCAATGCGACATGACTATAGAATATCATTAAATTATTTAAATTGAAATGATTATCTGACGTAGTGATAATATTTTTGCAATAATGTTAGTTTTATTTGACTGCAATAATTTTGCTATTAATATCTCAACGAATTTGTCAAAGCAATATTAATTGGAAAATATTTAAATCTATTTTTTATTGATCATATTCACTGGCTCTCTCGTATCTTGTAAAATCATTTGTAGATAATTTTCATGCGAGCTTTTCTATAGAATCTCATGAATACCTCTAAAATATCACTATCTTGGGGCCACTATTATTAACACTCATTGAATAATCACATCTCACTTTAGCCAATTAATGCGTGAGTTAAATAGATATAATGCTCCATTTTCTAAAACATCACTTTTTATGCCGAAAGAAAGCAGAAGGCCTATTGCAGACGACTGACCAACAATTTCAATTTTTAATTTATCAATATCTTATAAGACAGCAACCGGAACTGAAGGCTTAACGTGCCCTCCGAAGAACGGAGCCTACTGGACCAACCCAACAGGAAAGTTAAAAGAAATGGGTTGCACCCCGGGAGTGTCGACAGAAGTGGAAATCATTTTCTTTCCATGTTTTAAACACTTTCGCGTAAGCGCCCAGTGCCGTCTTACGAAATTTCGATCAGGTCACGTGTCCTGACGCGAGTTTAAAATTTTTACATCTTCACATTTAAAATTTTCATCCCAAAAAAGTGCACAACGCCGCTAAAGAAGTTTTCACTTAATTTTTTTTTAAATGTCTGCCGTCTGCGAAGCTGCTAAGAAAATGGGAGCATTGGAAGCAAGTTACAAAGTTTGTGTCAAGAAAGTCATAAATTCTCATAAGCCACATATCAATCAGTGTATGTAAATATTGATGTCGTGTCGTGCGGATGGCTTTTTGCGTTAGATTAGGTTTCCTTTAGTTTCTTCAAGGTACGAATTCTATACGGGGTGTTAATTTAATTGCGTGCCATAGCTTAGGGGTGTTTCAGTAACGTTAAACCCATAAAAAATAAAATCCAACTCAAAATATCAAAAAAACAAAAGTCGGTAGGTATTTATGATGACTCCCAGAGCTGCGCCTACCTCTCGTGCTATAACCAATACCGCGCGACGCGCGAGTCGCATCAACCAATGATAGCGACTCGCGCGCGCTCGGTTGTAGCACGAGAGGTAGGCGCAGCTCTTGGAATCATAATAAATACCGGCTTTTGGTTATTTGATTTATTGAGTTAGTTTTTTTATATTTTTTATGGGCTCCTTATACGCTGAAACACCCCTTACTTAAGCTATGACACGAAATTAAATTAACACCCTGTATAAAGCTATACGAAAAAGTCATTTAAAAAACACACGCAAGGCTTTTCGTAGACACAATTAAGTTTAAATAATGACAGATTTTCCGAATATGTGGAATATTGAGCTTGATAAAGTTTACCATAAAAGGTACCATATTTTGTTTTATACCTACTAAGCATTATTAAAAATAATGTAATAAAAAGATGACCGAAAACTGTTATTATAATTTAAAAATATATAACTAAAAGTAATATTGACATTCGTACCGTGTGCCCTGCCCACTATTTAATTTTATTATTTAAATAAATAATTTTAGAGCTCATCGCGAATCTCTCCACCATTTATTTAATAACATAATTTTAGGTAGAATCGAATATTTTCTTGTTGATTATGGCCATCAAACTGGCCAGTAATTATTTATTATTTTTAAATTTTATCGGCTGTTCAAAGGCTGTCTGTTTTAAGTTTTCATTGTCTATCGCTTTGCCTTATACTCAAACGTTTGTAAGTTTTTTGACTTATCGTTATCACTATGACTAAGTAATATTTTTAAATATGGCAACCCTAGTGACAAAGGCGTCAATTCTCTTAGTAGCGCTATCACTTTCTTATTTTTGACATAAGAACAGGATAGCAAATTAACACAAGACTTTGACATTCCTAATCTGACATAAGATTGCTTATATAGTTACTACAAGGAGTAAAATAAGCAGAATAAAATAAACCACGCAGTGTGTTAGTAAAAACGTATTTTTATCAAGATAATTTGGCATAGAACATCAAACAGAATATACAAAAAAAGACATGTAAAAAGGCGGCCAGGGTGTTTCTTATTGGACAGAAACCAAAGAGTTTCAACACCCCCCCGCAATGGAAACACCCTATATACATATAACACTAAATATCAAAGTTCACTGTACACCTTAACACTAGCACCAAAAAAAAAACATCCTATATATACACACTATAAACACCTATCAATTATCTACACTTTATATTTATATGACACTCACTAATTAAAAGAAAAAGACATAACATACAAAACCTACACCTAACCTAAACCCAGATATTTGATGCACTTGTAATGTTTTAATTTTGGTAATGGTTTTGTGAGGATGTCTGCTAACATTTCATTTGTGTGGATGTACTTGATGGTGAGGTCGTCGTGTGATAATGATTCCCTAATAAAATGGTGTTTAATGTCAATGTGCTTGGTACGTGCATGATATGTGTTATTGTGTGCCAGTTTGATTGAACTTTGATTATCTGTGTGGATGATCAGAGTATGAGTGATAGCGAAGACTTCTTGGATGAGTGATTTTAGGTAAATAGCCTCCTTGCAAGCCTCGCCCAGTGCCATGTACTCGGCCTCTGTGGTCGAGAGGGCAACTGTGCGCTGTTTGCGGGCTTCCCAAGACACAGGTGCTCCACTCATCATAAACACAACACCAGTATACGACCGGCGATCGACTAGGTTGTTTCCATAGTCGGCATCTGAAAAACCGATTGGATAAAACTGGCCGTTGGATTGAAAATTAAGCCGCATATCCTTCGTCCCTTTTAGGTAACGAAGGACGCGCTTGGCGGATTTCCAGTGTACCCCCCCGTAATGTGCATTGAATTGAGAAAGGTATGAGACCGAATGTGCGATATCAGGTCGCGTACAAATCGCAATGTACATTAAAGATCCGATAAGCTCCTGATATGGGGCTTCAAACGGCTCCTCATCCTTGTCAGGGAGTGTTAGTTTAAGGCCAGGTTCTAGCGGTGTGGTGACGCTTATTGCATCATTCATGCCGAACTTGTCTATAATTTTCTCAATATATTTTGTTTGATCGAGAGTTATAGTGCCCTTGTTTTGGGTGACTCTCATGCCCAGGCAGTCCCTTAGAGGACCAAGATCTTTAACAGTGAACTTTTTCGCAAGTTCCTTTTTGAAATGCTCTTTCATGGGACCGCTGGTGCTAATTAGGAAGAAATCGTCTACGAATACCGCGACGACTAAGATATCGCTGCCTGATCTCTTATAGTAGAGACAGTGTTCTGACGGTGCTTGACTTAGCGATAATTCTGCCATGGCTTGGCAGACTTTTTTATTCCATTGGCGTGGCGCCTGTTTCAGACCGTATAATGCCTTTTTAAGTAGGCAGACTTTCTGTTTTGGATCAGTGGAAAAGCCTTCCGGTTGTTCCATATATATTTCCTCTTCTAAGTCTCCATTTAGAAAGGCTGTTTCCACATCAAGGTGGTCGACAGTCAAACCATTTTGAACAGCGAATGCGAGTAAAAGACGTACTGAAGATAGTCTAGCGACTGGGGAAAAGGTTTCACCATAGTCGACTCCTGCGACTTGGGTAAATCCTTTGGCCACTAGTCTAGCCTTGTACTTGGTCACTTGACCAGATGTGTCCTTTTTGATTTTGAATACCCATTTACATTTGGTGGTTTTCCTGTCGTTAGGTCTGTCAACTAGGGTCCAGGTGCCGTGCTTCATCAATGAATTATATTCAGCCTTCATGGCTTCAAGCCATTTATCCTTGAGCGGGTGATCAGTTACTTCTTTGTACGTTTCTGGTTCCAAATCTGATGTAAGAAAGAGATTTTCCTGAAATCTCACCGGTGGACGTCTTTCTCTTAAAGGGTACCTTCGTTCGACAATGACAGGGTCTTCAGCGGTAGCATTCGTGGTGCTGCCTGATTGAAGGTCTGTAGCTGCCTCTTCAGTGTCTGCAGAGACTTCTTCATTTTCAATTTCAACAGGCGCAGGCACATTTTCGGTTTCACTGACGGGTATTTCTGTACTACTACGCTGTGACGTCGACGAAGATTGTCCTGGGATTATATCAGAAGGAACTGGAAATTGAATTTCTACTGTATCATTTGTGGCAGAAGGACTGTGATCTTCATTGATGGTTTGGAATTCTACGGTACGTATATTGTCTTCTAAAAAGACTACATCCCTAGCAGTTATGATTTTTCTTGGATTTGAGGGATTTACGAGGCGATAGCCTTTCGTTTCTGTCGAGTATCCGACAAATGTACATATTTGAGTTTTGGACTCAAGTTTCGTTCTCTTCTCTTTTGGTACTAGCACGTGTGCATCGCAACCAAAGACTCGCAGGTGAGAGAGATCGATTTGTTGACCGGACCATATTTCTTCAGGGATTTTATTATTGAGAGACTGGGTAGGAGAGCGATTTTTTAAGTAGATTGCAGTATTTGCAGCTTCTGCCCAGTAAGCTTTGGGTAGCTTCGAGTCGTGTAACATAGTACGTGTTTTCTCAATAATTGTCCGATTAACTCGTTCTGCGACTCCATTTTGCTGTGGATTATATGGGACTGTAGTTTGGTGGATAATTCCGTTTTCGCGTAGAAAGTTAGACATTGGCCCGTTAACGTATTCGCGACCATTATCCGACCGTAAACATTTTATTTTGCGCCCGATTTGATTTTCCACGAGGTTTTTAAACTCTACAAATTTCGAAAAAACTTCGCTTTTAGCTTTTAAAAAGTATCCAAAAGTTTTTCGACTGAAGTCGTCAGTAAAAGTAAGTAAGTATAAAGCGCCTCCAAAAGATTGTACGCTAATTGGTCCACAAAGGTCGGAATGTATGAGATCTAGTAAGTTATGCGACCTACTTTTAGACTTTTTAAAGGTGTACAGTTTGCACATTTATTCTAGTTGTAGATAGTTCTTATTAGTTATAGTTGATGAGAGCGCGTAGAAATATCACACACAGTAGTTAAAATTTAAGTTTTTTTAATCAGTTACAGTAATAAATTTGTGGAGACTTCTCTCTACGATGTCGAAATGCACTCTGACGTAAAAATATGTATGCATGAACGGCGCAACAAGCAGGTCGCAACGTAAGCAATAAATACCTAAAGGTATTGCCAATGTGCGGTGTATGTAATAAACCGTACATGTTGGCCACCCCAAAACAAAAGGGTTGAAAAATTTAAATGAAAAGAAAATAGAAAGAAGTCTCAGTACATTGCAAGTAAATTCTAAACTAAGTCATCTAGCTTAAACGCAACGTTAGTGGAAGACGCGTCGATCTTGCGTCGCCCAGTCGCTGCCTCCCTGCGAACCGTGCCGTAAGTTGGCTCCTCTCGGCGAGATCGAGGAGCTGTACACATAGTCTGCATTTCCACAAATTCCACTCGCGGCTCTGCTGTGGTAGCTATATTATGTGTGTCAGTTCGAGTAGCACATCGCTTCTTGACAATCCATATGATTGCGACTCCGATAACTGTACCCATCAAAGTGTAAATCGTTACGTAATGATGGATATCATGGCTCGAAATTGATGACGGTAGATTGTTCTCGTGAGCTTTCTGTATAGACAATCGTCTGTCGATTTCCGATACTTCTAAGTCTGAGCTTATAGATGTTATAGCTGGTGGCATCTTATGATACGTTAGATTTACTATCTTGTTTATAGTTGTATTTATGTTGGGTATATCAAATTCCATATTCATCTTCATATTGCTATTATATATGTTGTGAGCGTAGATTGTCATATCTCTCGATTGCAGCACACATCCTTGTTCTAATGTTATGATCCCTGATGACGTCATGACGTGTGTAGTGATGTCGTCATCGCATATCGTACGCAAACTGCAAGTATTGCAACACGTCACAAGCCAGCTGTTCGGCGCGTGTAACTCTATCCATCCGTCCTTGCACGTTGCATTTTTCAAGGAACACGGTGTCGTAGAGTAGTGACCTAATAGTTTAGCTTCGCATGAGGCGTTATCTGTATGTAACTTGAGGATTGGTAGATTTTTGTTGCAAATAAATTTGTCTTCTCTTAATTGCGTGCAAAACTGCATATCTTCCTTAGTTATGGTTATGTATGTGCTCTTTTTCAGGTCAACGGCGATATAGTTTGAAGATAGCTGAATCATGGTTGTTTCTCCTACCGTTTTCACTGGGATTGGCAAAACTTGGTATAGGATGAAATCTTCATCTTTGATCAGTGGAATATGTACTTCAAATAGGAAAAAGTTCGTGGTCGCACGTGCTTTTACATATAACAATTTGTAGATGTCCTTGATGTCATCTTTGACGCTATCTATAGGTAGAGATACTGAGTTCGGAAGTTGTCCAGCTATGAAGTTCAACTGGTTGATTAAGCTGACAGGTGATATAAGTTGTATGTCAATATGTCCTCTGTAAACATTGGTGAGGGTGTTGAAAAGCATTTCTTGCACCTTTCGTAAGTTGTTAATTAACAGGTATGCTCCCAAAGATGCTGAGTTGAAGTAACTTGTTGCCATCACTACTTCCAGGTGAGTTTCAATCTTTTCTAAGTTAGCATCTGTTTGCTTCACAAAATCGTCCATTAAGGTAAGTTGTTGTTTGATGCTCTCTTCATTCTTTTTCAGTGCTTTGTTCTCTAATTCAACAATTGTAGTTTGATTTCGGATGAGATCTAACAGGTAGTTTTCGTTGTCTTGAATGGATCGAATATCATTCTGATATTTCTCAGCAAAGTTGTTGTCCAAAATTCCAAATAAATCGTTAGCTAGTGCTCCAATCCCATTGATCAATCCTCTTCGTTTCCGGTTGCCAAGATGCTTATGTGGAGCGAGCAGTAAGTTGTTGTAGTGGTCTAGTGTTTCCATCTCATGACGTAGTTGATTTACTGTAATGTTACAGTATCTCGGGTCTATTACCGTGCATAGTGAGTTCACTTGTTCAAGGTAAGTTTTAATTCTGTCAACTCCAGTCCAGTAGTTCGTTAGATTGTAGTACATTATTAGTGTCCATTCGTCGTGAATCATTTTTATTTTTCCGAGTGTGTCGTAGTAGACTGGACGATGCGGCTCAAACGTTGTAATATGAACCCGTGATGTCGAAGCAGCGGCGGCGGAACTAAGTTGTACTCCAGTGAACATGATAAGGATAGTAAACAAACTTAGTAGTGTTTTATTTACTTTTGCATATGATCTCTCCTTTTTTGTTCTTTCAGGGCCTTTGGAGCTTGTTTTAGGTGAGTTTTCCGTTTCAGATTCAATTTCAGTTAGTTTAGGTAGCGGTGAGAGTTTGACCAGCGGGCGTTTAGTTAACCCAGTTGCAGTTTTAATAGTAGTCACCCGAACAAGACCGTCGGCTCCGGGATGTAACTCCAGTACTCGGCCCAGTGCCCATTTTCCAGGTGGGAGATTTTCTTCTTTCATCAGGACTACGTCGCCTTCTTTGATGTTTGGTGTTGGTCTGTTCCATTTACAGCGTGTTTGTAGTTGGCTCAGGTAATCATTGGACCAGGTTTTCCAAAATCTTTGAATCATGTGTTCAGTTAATTGCCAGCGCTTCCTCAAATCGATTGTTCTGACGTCAGTGTAATCCGATAGTGGCAATGACATTATAGGGCTGCCGACTAGAAAATGACCCGGTGTGAGACAGTTGTAGAACTCATCTGGGTTTTCAGTTAGAGGACACAATGGTCTAGAGTTTAAGCAGGCCTCGATTTGACTCAGTAAAGTTGAAAATTCCTCAAATGTGAGCTTTTGATCTCCCAAAACACGTCGCAGATGGTATTTCATGGCTTTGACCGCGGCTTCCCACAGGCCACCAGCTGAAGGCCACGCGGGCGCGTTGAAATGCCACGTCACCTCCATTTTTGCTATCTCAGTGAAAAACTCAGGCGACAGTTTTTGCTTGAATTCTTCGAACTCGTGACGTAGTTTCCGTGAGGCCCCGATGAAATTTGTGCCGCAGTCAGAATAAACGTGTTTGGGTGTCCCTCGTCTGGCACACATTCTTTTAAATGCCGCTAGGAAAGCTTCCGTCGATAAATCGCTGACGAGGTCTATATATACAGCCTTAGTTGCCATGCAGACGAAGATAACAACGTATCCCTTGGTAGTTTTTACACCCCTTCCCTTATTTAGCTTAACGTCGACGCTCCCGGTGAAATCGACACCAGTATGGGTAAAACTGCGAGATGGGGTAGTTCTTTGAGCCGGTAGATCAGACATAAGTTGATGAGTGTCGACTGGTTTGAAGCGGTGACAGCGCACGCAGTGTCGTAGGTATGACTTGACCACCCTATTTCCGCTGACGATCCAGAATCGCTGCCGAATGTGAGCCAAAGTAAGTCGAGCTCCTCCATGCAATGTTTCAAGATGTGCTTGTTGTATTATCAGTTGAGTTAGTCGTCCTTTTGAAAATAAGATGATTGGATGCTTCATCTCTTGGGAAAGTTCTGAGTTAGATAATCGTCCACCGACCCTCATAATTCCATGCTCGTCCAAATAGGGAGCTAGTTTGTAGATCCTGCTTTTCGCCGAAATAAATTCTTTTTTCATTAGTTGTTTGTATTCGGTCTCAAATTCAGTTTGTTGTACACATTTTATTATGTGTCGCATGGAGGCTTGGAGCTCGTCAGCTGTTAGGTATTCAGTGTCGCGTTTCACCTTATTGCGGGCATTAGAAATAAATGACAATATCCATGCCGTGACGCGTGTAATGCGAGTCAATGAACTATGCTTTAGCAACAATTCATTTATAAAGTTTCCATCTTTTTCTTGAGTTAAGTTTTGAGTTTTAGTTGGTTTTGCCTGTCCTATACTGGTCGTAAATATGCATGTTGAGTTTTTCGATGGCTTATCTTTGTTAGTTGATTGCAAAAAGCTAGGGCCTTCCCACCATAATTTGTAGCTCACAAGTTTTCTTGGGTGAAGGCCACGTGACGCGCAGTCAGCAGGATTTTTGTCCGACTTGATGTAATGCCAGTTATCCGCTGGTACGACGCTCCTGATTTTTTCCACTCTGTTCGTCACGTACTGTTCCCATCTAGTTTTGTCGCCTTGTATCCAAGCTAACACAACTTGGGAATCACACCATGCTTGTACAGTTATGTTGTAACTTGATAGTGCCTTCTTGGCTTTATCAATCAGTTGCGATAAAAGTTGAGCTCCGTTTAGTTCTAGTCTCGGTAAAGTTGTTTTTTCAGATATCGGTGCAACTTTTGTTTTCGCAGCGAGAAGGGTGACAATTGGCTGACCTTTTTCGTTTGTCACGCGGCTGTATACCACGCAAGCGTAAGCTTTTTCACTCGCGTCGCAAAATCCTAGTAACTCGATATCTCGCGGGCCGTCGGCGCCGATCCATCGATTAAATGAAATGTTTTTAACTTCTGGTAGTTCTGATCTTAGTTTCAGCCATTCCTTTTGAATTTCAGTTGGCAGCAAGTCATTCCACCCCAGCTTGGTGGACCATACTTTTTGGAAGATAAGTTTTGCTGACACAGTGACCGGTGCCAGCCACCCTAGTGGGTCGTAGAGCTTGGAGATTTCGGAGAGTAGATATCGCTTAGTTAGCTTTTTACATTTCTCTTCCAGGTTCCAGTTGAACATGAATTTGTCAACTTTGGGATTCCACCCAAGTCCGAGCATAGTTGTAGTTTGTTCATTTTTGAAATCATAGGTTGCTTTAGTTGAAATTTGATCTTTGTTTAAGTTTTGCAACAATTCTGAATGATTGCTGTTCCATTTTCGCAGATTCATGCCGGCGCTGCTCAGTAGTTTTATGAGTGACTGTTGAAGTTCTTTAGCTGTTTCAAGGTCATTGTGGCCGCTAATTAAGTCGTCAACATAGAACTCGTTTAGTAAGACTTCGGTGGCGGCCGGATATTGATCTTTTTCGTCCATAGCTAGCTGTTTAAGCGTTCTAAGAGCTAACCATGGTGCACATTTTTGGCCATAGGAAATTGTGCATAATTGAAGCTCCTTCAGTTTTTCAGATGGGCTATCACGCCAGATTATCTTCTGTAATGGCTGCTGATCTTCTGCAATCCAAATACACCTGAACATCTTCTCAATGTCCGCTGTTACTGCATATTTGTATGTTCTCCATTTCAATATCAAACTTTGGATGTCGTTAAGTAAGTTGGGACCCTTCAACTGCACGCTGTTCAAGCTATAGCCACTTGAGGTAGGTTGGGCTGGGTTGACAACAACCCTTAGTTTAGTAGTATCAGATTGTTCCCTCAAAACGCCGTGGTGAGTTAGGAAACATTCTACAGTTGAGTTTGTAACTGGAGACACTGGTTTCATATGCCCCATTTCAATATATTCATGTATAAATTCTTTATACATTGCTGCTAGCTTCTTCTGACGTTGAAATCTTTTTTCTTGTTGTAAAAATTGAGCAATGGCGATGGATTTGGAGTTTCCCAATTTCTCCGCAGCATCCGGAATCAGCGGCATTCTTACTGTATATTTTCCATCCGATCCCCTTCGTACAGTATTAGCATAGAAAACTTCACACTGGTCGTCGCTAGTTAATTCGTTGTTATTTTGAGTTATGTCCTCTATTTCCCAAAATTTCGCCATCTCTTTGAGGTCCACTAGTGTCACGTGGCAGTTAAAAGTCCGGTCTTCTCCGCCGCTAAGGACCCACCCTAAACGTGTTTGTTGTGCTAGTAAAGGGCATTGTTCGTCAGCTTCGAATATACCTTTCATCATTATTCTTGAGTAAACAGTACGGCCCAGTAACAAGTCAATGGGACGCGAAATATTGTAAGCAGGGTCAGCAAGTTTTAAATTCTCCAAGTGTGGCCAGTTTTGTTTTTCAAAAGTTGTGTTTGGTAGATTGTTAGTTAGTTTTTTCATTATGAGTGCTACAGTTTCAAATTGGTAGTCAGAGTACATTGATTTGCAGGTTAAGTTTAGTAATCCCTTGCAGTCCTCTGACACAGCTCCTATTCCAGAGACAGAAGCGTCGATGTTTGTCCTCGGCAATCTAAGTAGTTGTGCAGTTTTCTCTGATACCAAGTTTACTTCAGATCCATTATCCAAAAGAGCTCGCAGTGTTATATATGTTCCGTCGATAGTCTGAACGTTAAGTTGCATTGTCGTCAGCATTCCTCCCATGTCGTCATTTGCTAGGTGATTGGAGCTCCAGTTTTGACCGCCTTTAGAAATCGGAGGCTTTTCGTTGCTCGAAGGCGGCAAAGGTTTGTTATAGTTGTGCAACAATGTATGATGGTTCAAATTACATTCTTTGCATGATTTATTTGACGAACATTGTGCATTTCCGTGGCTGAACAGACAATTTTCGCAGACTTGCAATTTCGCGACTGCGTTGTTACGCTGCCTCGTGTTCAATTGCAAAAACTCGGGACATTGCATCAACACGTGATCTCCATTGCAGTTCGGGCATCGATGTTTTATATGTACAGTATGATACGTTTTCGGAAATGTTTTGTTGAGCTCGAAGTTAGGTTTCTTGGCGAAAGTCTTCTGTTGGTAAAGAAATTGCTTCGTAGGTTGATTGTTGGTACTAGTTGGCTTCTTTTCAGCAGTGCTTCCCTTTTTAGTCCCTCTTCGTACTTCGTAGGCCATAAACTTATTCTCCAAAAAGTAAAGAAGTTCAGAAATGTTAGGTAATGCTCTGGGATCTCTGGCTTCCTTGATGTAGTCATCGAATGAGGTAGCGTCAAGTTTCAGTGACATTAGATGCGCAATAATCGGGCTTGCCGCGTCCGTGTCGACGCCGATGTTCGAGAGCCCATTTAGAACCTCCTGTATAACATCATGCATTTTTTTCAGGTTAAAAGCGTTGGGTTCTTGTATGGCAGGTAAGTCCAACATGACGTTTAGCAGAGAGGTGAACTGAAGACGTTGATTGTCGTACCTCTGAGTCAGTATGTCCCAGCATGCTTTATAGTTGTCAGCGTTAATAGTTAAATGTTTCACCAATCGCTCAGCTTCCCCGCGCAGTTTAGTTTTTAAAAGTTGCATTTTTTGCGCGGTGTTTACCATTGGATTGTGATGAACAGACTCCAGAAAAAGATCTTTGAATGAAGTCCATTGCGTGTAGTTGCCGGAAAACTCAGGGATTTCCATCTTCGGTATAGCTTGAGAGTAATGAGCGGATGCCCACATTTTGTTGCTGAGTTTCTTTCTGAGCGCATCGTACTTATCCTCGATTTCAAGAAACATGTTGTTGTATTTCGTGTTAGTTCCCTTTAAGTTAGCTTCGAGTTCCCAGTGGAGTTTGTCGACCGATTCCCACTTCGATTTCAGGATGGACAGTTGATCTTCAAATTCCCATCGTTCAGTTAACACCTCTTCGTGAATTTTTGACATCACACGATCGAGTGCCTTGAAATTGCATTCCTGCTTAGTTATCAGTTTTTCTAGTTGTTCATCGGTGGTGTCGTCGATCATCCCACTCAAATCGAATGTTACTTTTTTCATATCTTCCTGAAGTTGAGTTAGTAAAGTTTCCATGCTAGTTTTAGTTTTTTCATAAGTTTGTTTAAGTTTTCCATGTACATCATCCGTAAAATATTTGATCGTTTTGTCTTCAATAAGTTCCCGTAGAATCTTGTCTCTCTGGTCAAAGTCATCCCACTGTTCTTGTAGCGACTCCAACCGTAGCTTCAGGTAGGAAACAGTTTTTCTTGATAGAGAATCTTTGTTATAGTTACTGCAAAGATTCTTGATGCTTTCAAAGCGTTGCTCTTGAAGCTGTAGTTCGCTCATGTTGAATAGTTTTTTTCAGGTACGTACCAGTAAGTTCAAGTAAGTAGTTAGTTAGTTAGTTCTTGACACGTCTATAGTGTAGAGCGTGGCGTTGGTTCAGGACCCGGAATCCGCGAAGTTTCCGCAGCTCCCTCCAAGATATCTTCACGTAGCGTTTATCTTCCGTGTAGGACCTTGAAATGGTCACTGTAAGGTATTCAGTGCGCCTATGCTCAAAAACGATATGTGCGCCTTCTCAATCAAGCCGGTGAGACCCGCTTCTGGGAGGCCGGCCGAACCGATTCGCTATCGCTAAAGAGACACAAACACACCAAAATCCTCTTCTAGGCTCGAAGGACCATTTAAATGTACAGTTTGCACATTTATTCTAGTTGTAGATAGTTCTTATTAGTTATAGTTGATGAGAGCGCGTAGAAATATCACACACAGTAGTTAAAATTTAAGTTTTTTAATCAGTTACAGTAATAAATTTGTGGAGACTCCTCTCTACGATGTCGAAATGCACTCTGACGTAAAAATATGTATGCATGAACGGCGCAACAAGCAGGTCGCAACGTAAGCAATAAATACCTAAAGGTATTGCCAATGTGCGGTGTATGTAATAAACCGTACACTACCCTCAAAACACCCATTGTGATAGATAATTTCAGTAAGTACGTACAGTCAGCAACGCATTTACTTAGTAAAGATCCAAAGGACTAGTACATTATTAAACAAATATGATTTTTAATTGTTTGATTGTACTATATTATATGACATGTCATGATCTTAAACATAAAGTAGACGGTATTAAAATGTATTCTAATTAACAAGATTGCTTCTGACGTTTACTAAGATTGAGGCTGCGATGTACTAATATAACAATGTGTTTTTTTTTTACTTGACTCTACGAGTAGGGCTGTTTCTTTTTTTATATTTTTTTATCACACAATTCACAACCTACACGTAGATCATTATGGAAGGGTAAAATTGATTATCCTGTGGTACCTATATTCGATAGCACAAAATTATTGACTAAAACAATCACGTACATAGAAGTACTCATTATGATGAATCGAGTTTTGGACGCGCATATCAATTTTATTAGGTAGGTACAGATAGTACAGCAATAGGCTTGACCACCCTTTGATGTTGTTAGATTCAATATTCCAAGTAAGTAGATACTTTTTGAATTCAGAATATTAGTGACGATTTTGTGGTCCAGATACTTTGTTGCCGTCAGTACTTCTAGTACACAAGTCATATCACAAATGTTTATGAATATTTATTCTTTTAGAGATTAATATTAGTTGCATTGTTAGATGTGTAGGTATTTTTCATAAATTATAATTATTTGAAAGCAATAATTTAATGTGATGCAGGTACGATTCAATTATATTTGAGTAAAACTTCTTTTAAATAAATAAGTATAATTGAACAAGAACTAGCTAGACAATAAAAAATAAAGTAGTAGTTATTTCTACGGATAAAGCAAAGTCTATTTTTCCTACCAGGCTAAATTCACTTTTATTAAAAAAGTACCAAAATAAAAATAAAAGTTCTGTTAATAACTCACCCTGTACGCCGCCTTTAGTTGCCATTGTTTGCTATTTCTTCACAAAATAACCACTAACAATACGCGATCCACCGCACGCGACTCGTAGCGCTACGTCGTAGACTCCTGCGCAGACAGTAGTGATCTAAATCACAGTCGAATTCGGATTCGAAACTGCCGCGTGCGAACCGCGCTCTGCTCAAACTAAGAGTGTCCGCGCTCCAGAATTTCGTGGGGTTAGGCAGATAACTCGCAAATTATAGAACAAATATGCCTATGACGGAATATATAATTTATGTTTTTTTATGAAGATGGATCGCGCGCCCAGCTCTAAGGTAGTACTGCGTCTGAGCTAACAAGCTGCTTAGTTTTTATATTCGATGCGTTTGAGATCACGCTTGACTACCTAGGAACCGTTTAGAGCCTGTAAATTAAAATCTAATTATACTAATTGAAATATTATATTCTGAAGAGGAAACAAATATTCAGCTTATTTACTTATTTACCAGTATATACGTAAAGTCATATAGATAAAGCTTGTTGTGGTATCTATGCTACTGCTATTTATGCTACTGTAATATATTTGATAAGATAGCTTATGCGTTCTGCTTATGCGTTTCATCCGCGATTTACTTATACATTTTTGTCTATTCTTATACTTAGTAATGAATGCTAGCTTTCCGCCCCTCGAGTTCTCCCACGGAATTTTCTCATGGAAATGAATTATTATATCACACTGAAAAGTAGCTTATGTCCGTCTCTAGCTGTCGTCTCCGTCTCTAGGTTACCATCTACCATCCTGCTAAATTTTATAAAAATCTGTTCCGCTGTTCAGACGTTTTAGGTATGAAGTAACTACAGATATACAGACAGTCAGGTGGACAGAGTTACTTTAGCATTTATAGTATTAGTATGGATTTGTGGATAGCATACAATCAGCAAATCTTTCTACTTTTATTTAGAATTTTAGCCTACTTAGAGATTTTAGTACCTAATATTGACGGATTACATGATATTTTACGATTATTTAATGTGATTTCTATCTACGGGTGTAATAAATAGTAAATAATCGAACTTGTAGAATTTAAATCTTATATTATCTTATATAATCCTAATGTTAATTAATTATCGTTCTGAAATCTTCACGTTCACATAATATTGGCAATCAGCAAGTCACCTCATTATCTAACAAGGATAATGATTCCGTGCTACAGAGGGCACGGTATGGTATCGGCGTCGCCATGTGTTTACGACATTGGTAGTTACACAAAATATGTTAAAGTTTTATTAGGCGGCACTATTACATCTTAGACAAAACCACGCACAACCCATACGAAGTAAAAATAATAAGTTTTTTTTTTTAAATTCCTAATCAATAAAATTGTTTATTACATTCGGCTGATTGTCTTTGGGTATAGTTTATATTATACAACAAAAACTAGAGCTCTATAAAATATTTATAGACTAACAAAAACTATTATGACGATTTTGGTGTTCAGCAAAGTCGGAATTCCCTTTCATTCCAATTATTATTTACAGAAATGCGTTTTTAGACTCGAATCAAAATTAGTCATACACTCGTACCCCTACCATGAGTAACTACAAAATACCGCTCAAAAGAAAAAACGAGGAGCATGGAAGTCAAAATCTTGCTTGTACTTTGAATAATTATAAAAACAATATTTGATTTTTGTATGATTTTTGTACATAATATTGAGTATTCTTTGTATAATTTGTAAAGCAATTGTTGTTTAGGTGCATTTTTTTTCCTAACTTGTCGTATATTCTACAGGACTTATCTAATTAAAACGAATTATGCTACTGCTTTTCTGCTGAATTTTATCTTAATGCTGTTACGCAACTGCATGTAAACATATAATTAAAAAATAATAAGAATGATGCCTACACAGATTAATTGCAGATATAATATATACAAGCTAGATAACGAATGGACTTTAAAAATCATAGATAAGCACCATGCAAACCAAACCACTTTACAATAGTCCTTTTAGATCTAGGTATAATCTAAATCTATCTGGTTATGGGTCATTCTTGGTCAACAGAATTAGAAAATGAGTGATTTATGTCACCACCGAGGGGCACGAGCCTACCCTGAAAAAGGGCGGTCAGGTTGTAGTAGCCCAGTAGGTACGGATCGATCGACATCACACAACCTTTTGAATTTCAATTTGGATTGGAATAAACTCATTAAATTTACTTACGTCATTTTTCTATTCATTACTCGTGGTAGGGGTACTGTACATTCGAGAAATAAATTGCACATTTTTTGTCCAGTTGGGCAGATTGCAAAAAAATTGGTTTGTCCGCAAAGGTGAGAACGCTACATAAAGGACGGAAGCACTGGTTAATTATACGGTTGTAGATAGGATCTTCTAGTCATTCGTGAATAAAAACAATATACAAGGCTTAGTTAGGTTAGGGGAAAATACAAGGAGATATGTGACGTTCTCAGAGAGAAGGGACCTTATTGTCGGTTTGGAGTTATTGGTGTTTCCGAAATGAACAGGTGATAAGTAAACAAAATACGCAAAAAAACGGTGTGCTAAAAATCGACAAGGTCCCTTTTCATGGAGAACGTCACATATGTTTATCTATATGTACTTCTATTAAATATACAGAGTGTAATAAAATACTGCGTTCCCTTAAACCACAAATGATCTAAGACTAATGATACCATTCCGAAAGCGCAAAATTTTTAGTTTGAAAACATGGGACCCTGTTACCTTTTTCTATTTCATGTCAAACAATAGTAAGTACGTGGACACAAACTAAGTAAGCTCACCATTTTATCGGCTTTAAAAAATACTACTAAATCAGTAGGTACCTGTCTCTCCAACCATTCTATGAACCAATAAATAAATAAATAGAAAAATATTATCATTTCTATGCGAACATCATCCGTACTTAGCCTTCCTGAGTATCCGTACTAACAAACACCTATAGGTGTCGCAGTAAAAGTTTTAACCCTTCACGCTATGCCAAAACCCATAAAGCACATCAGCGTGATTTCACGTACTAAAAAAACCAATCTAGATTGTTACCAATAGCTCACAATAGTTACCAGTTTCGCTTTTGGCCATGCATGTCTGGTCACTTCAGTTCGCTCCATCAGCCACTCAAACATTATAGCGCATTGTGTTAAAGCCAAAATTAAAGTCTTAACTATTTAACAAAGGATTATTGTATTAATTAATACCTAGTTGTTGACATTGCGCGACGATATTGAATTCGTAAAAGTTAGCGAAGCAAGGAAGTAAGGGTAAAAAACTTCAGAAAGGAAATTGCCACAGAATGTCAAACACCTCTGGTGAATAGAAGATTTAAGATATTTAGAATGAGTTTTTTTTTACCAGTTTTGATTATATGGCTGGTCGGAACCGCTCGGACCCTCTTAACAAATCCCGGGAAATTGCTATAAGAGATTTTATTGTTTTAATGGCTTCATTTATTGCCTAATATGACTATCTTGGTTTCTTTACCTCCCTTGCTTTTGTTTACATCCCAGGTACTTTAACATTGACCATACAAATATGACGGCAGGTATGAAAACAGTCCGTGTTTATGTTCGTAGGTGTCAATACGCGCAGATTGCCTCACATCCTTTGTTTCATAGAACATTCCTCTTACGTCCCACTGTACAATAGATGATACAACATACTGGATCATTATATAATATATATATATTTAATTTTTCTATTACTTCGTATGATTCTTACTGTGAGGAAACATTTGTAATTGCGACGAAGGATACCGCGACAAGCGAATCCAAGGGACTTTAAAATAACAGAGCAGTGGCGCCCCCATTCGTAAAAAAAATAACTCGCAAAATATAGACTTATTTTAAACATATTTATACTACATATTTCCTTACATTTTGTTCCATTACTTGCTAATATTTTTTTAGATGTAATGAATTGAGGAGCAAATAGTACCCCGCAGTTACTATAGAAATTATTGCTAAAATAAACGGCTGTTTTTGGCGGAAATAATTTTTAGGTTTATTACGCTTTGCTCCAAATTTATGTAAAAAATAACATTTGCTTTTTAATAGCGACAGTATAAGATCATCGCTGTTAAAAGCGCCGCTGTTGTAGAAGAAAGTGATATGTTATCGTATAGATACATGACATAATGTGTTCATAAGACGATAAACTTGTCCGGCGGCGGCGCCATTGCTGTTGTCATGGTAAAGAGATAAACCCTGGTTAAATATACGGTGATCATATTACGTGATGTGATATACAAGGCCGTTAGAAAATGTGGCTGAAGGCCGATGCAGTTCTATATCGCTATCATAACTTGCTTTCTTTGCTTATGTCAAAAAAAGTCAAAAGTCAAAACATTTATTTCCAAATAGATACCTAAGAACACTTTTAGAAAACCACTCACAAACTTTTGTAAAGTGTTGTATGTGGAGATATCCATATTACTTAATACATACTTCCTACTACGAGTATAAACTACTTAATATCTGTAAGTTAACTTTCCCGTATGCATGCATTGGTAGGTACTTAAAATGGGTTATTCGACTTGTCCCTGGCAAAGAATACTTATGATAAAATACCAAGTACAAGTTCTCGTACGAGTACCTATACTAAACGAAGGAAATCGAATGAACAAAGTAATTACTTTGACGGTTAAACAGCAAATACCTACAAAACAAAACTAATAAATAGGTTTGTATACCAATGATAAGCTATGTAAACAAACAAAATAAGACTAACGAGGAAAGATCTCGTCAACTCACGACCTAAGTATAATTAGCAGCAGGAAAGAATTTGACACAGACAAGTCCAATGACAATCCACCAGCCAACATCCTCGATATCATTAGAATATTGATGTGACACATTGCTAATCTGCGGTTATGATCAGTGTTTTGGCAGCAGCGCATTTCCGCAGGTTAGTAGGTATGCCACAAATTTTCCCGGACGTTAGTTCCTTCTTACTTGGCCTTACCACTTGTAGAAAGGAAGGGTTATAGTATTAAGACTATTTTGGCAGTTTGACGATGCATGATCCATAGTGAGAGATGTAGAACGTGAATGCTCGCTATTGAAGGGGAAATCTAGATTAACGTGAGTAATATTTGAGTTTTTTTTTGTAAAAAAGAGCACATATAATCAAATAAATATGATTCAAATCTGGGTTTAACATCAAAGATCGGGGGATCTATTATTCAAAATTAAAGTATTCTAAGAAAATTTACTTGTTACTTTGGTAAGGTATTACCTAGAAGTTTTAAGATTCACCTTTATTAGGTACTCTATTTCTGTTTTGATGTCATCATCGCCATTATACTTATTTGCAAGATCTCGGTGTCATCTCCGTTGAATACAAATCTGCGATAATGTGAGTGGAACCCAGGATGTGGAGTCAAGGAGTAACATAACAATAAAGCTCAGGTTATTAGACGAGACATGTGTTATTCTATACCTATCACAGAGGTTCTCAAAATCCATAAAAAGAAAAAATATAAAATGAAATTGTTAGAGGGATAAATGAACTCAAGTTTCCAGAAATCGCAACCGATGGACTATGGTATCTGATATATTTTCTCGGATGTATATCTTGGTTGGTAGAAATAGATTTACCAAGCAAAAGAAAAGTATTGATATCATAATTTACAAACAAAAAAAAAATTTGAGAAACGGGGTTAGCCTAATTCAATTGCTAGGCTAAAAAACCTCTAGTGGCAACTACTCTCCGTTTAATAAATTCGTGTAAACCTAAACCTTGTGACCAAAATAAAAAAGAGGAAGAGAGAGAGAAAGGTAAAGTACCAATGTAAAATCTTGCACCTCGATGTTTTCCACTTTGAGAAACCCTGCTAACAATAACACATGTATTCGTATGAAGAAGGTACACGTACACCTACGAGTATTATTCCTAGACAGGAAGTGACCCGTGCGAGGGCCGCAGCCGCGGGTTTGACATGCAGGCGGCGGCGGCGCGGGCGCAGCGCACGAGATGCATACGATCCATAATACCATCATGTCATGCGGCTCTTTGATACCTTCGCGTAAATCGCGATAGAGGTGTAGTTTGTTGCACAGGGTGAAAGTTGTTCTTATCGGATATAAAGAATGAAAGTACCTAACGGTAATTGAGAGGATTAAGGCGAATTTTTAGTTTTGCAGTACTTAGCGCTAGCGCAGTTATATGGATTTTAATAGAGCAGCGTTAATATCTTTAGGCATAGGCACTCATACGAAATTCGGTTTTACAATCTCTTAAGTACACACTATTACAAACGTGCGTTACACAAATGCATACAATAATACCATGTGCATTAACTGGTTTAAATGTAACCAGAGCTGTAGAGCCCTTCTAGGTTTACGTTTCCTCGTTACGCATTCCTATTGCCTTACATTTTATTACTTCATCATACCTATATCCTACTTATGTAACATAGACTAGACAGTGGACATTATTATGACGATCATGATTTGTGAATGAATGGGCTCAATGTTGGATGCCACTTGCTCTTAATTATAAAATCACTGTCACTTTCAGTGTAATTATGAAATTGAATAAGATCTACGATGTTATGTTTCTTTTGATTTCTACTGCGCTTGATAATAGCTAATTTTAAAACAATATTAGTTGTAGCTGATACGTCTTACAATCTTATTTACCTAGGGAGTTATTAAAATGTGTATTTACCACAATATCTATAGCAGCTTCCATACTAATCAATGTCAAGCCTTAGCTTAGGTTATGCACTACAAGTAGTAATCACACAAATTATCAGATACCATCATGCCATGCGTCACAACTTTATTGTGCATTATAAAAATTACGATGACCGGAAAAATACTTGAACTAATATCTCATTTTTCTCGAGACTTACAAGGTAGGTACTTATTAAGTACTTCGTTCTTAGAACTTGGTTGAGAAATGACAGGGTATTGAGGAAACATTATAGAATACCTGAGGCGGTAGTTCGTAATACGAAAATGAACAACCTTAGAAAAAAACTAAAAAGTTAACTGAAGGGGCAGAACTCTACTCAAAAGGTTTCCATAACACGATGTGTTATTCGGGGAAGCTTTATTTTTGTTTATTTTGTTTTAAAAATTTGATGCAGGATAACCTTCCAAACCAATTAAATTCATCAAAAGAACGTCCAAGAATAAAATAAAAAACTGTCTGAAGACAATTATTTTAAAACAACGAATACTTATGTACTTTGCATTCTTATTTTTTGTATCACGTCAACTTATTTAAATAACTAATAATATTTAAAGTTCAAAGAACCGCACCAAGATAGTTTAGGTATCTTAACAAACTCCTAGAAAGGAATATGTTCTTTGAACCCTGACATTGATTTTAAAAGCTCTGAAGCCGCAAAATTAGACCATGATTAGATTCTGCGACAGCCTTATAAGCTGATATCTCGTTGCACGCGTTCATATAATAGCTACAATTTGTGAGCTTTTGTCCGTTCGCACGTCAGAGATGGTTCTGCGAAGTGGAAGGTCGTGAGCAGCCGTCCGTGGATCCTACACTAGCTGGAACTGCAGACTGCATCGTGATGGAAATTGCCATTACGTTCTAACATCGCCAACACATTTCTTAGGGTCGACGTCATACATCATTTCAAGGGATGGTTTTACCTAGGTATAATTGTATTGATTTTCCACGTTACTTATTAATGAATCAGCAAATAGATCTCTGCATCAAGAAGAATGCAGACGAAGATTTTTACGATGCAATACTTTATGTATCGTAAAAATGCAACAAATAATCCCAAACAAACCTTTGAGCTCATTATTCTCATCAATCAAATAGGATGACAGGATACAATGAAGTTCTAAAATTAGACGAGCACCAAAATACACATACTTAGGACCATATTTACAATCAGCTCTCAAGAGTGACAGCGAGTTTGAGTTTGTATCAGAAATGTCATTTCAGTACAAAACGACCTGTCAAATCCATACTTAATATTGCTCTCAATGTTGAGATCGCTTTATAAATACGAGCCTTAGGTACATAAAAAGATAAAGATATATCATAATGACTGCCCGAAACCACAAAAACGTTCTGTTTGTGTATTTTTTAATATCACCCTATCATGCAAGCAACACGAGTCAGCGGCGGCTAACCCTGTTTCATCTTGCAGTAAAAAACAGCATCAGTCATCGTCCTGAGCGATCGTCTAAATGATTGCGACATTAGATAGAGTTTTTGCCAGTCGATGCTTCTGGATTCACAGGGCAAAGACCTGAGAGCAAACCTTAGCTTGAACCAATTGTAACAAAATGGCATTTCATTCTACGGAATGCGCTTGAAATAATAAAAATTAAATGTGTGAACGTGATACTTAATCTTATAAATTACAGCAATACATAATTTTTATTTTTCGAAGGCTAACGTACCTTTCTGAATGTTAAGGGCAAATTTTCTGATATTTTTGTACCCTAAAATATATATTTCAAAACAATTCGCTTATCAGACTTCGAATGCCGTGAGAGTAAACAACTACGGCTCGCACAATAAAAACTAATTATAATACCAATTTGTTGCGCTACCAACAGTCAAAACAGTCTTATTTATAGAAAGATTCAGATACAATTGCACTGTTTATGTACAAAATATTATTCTCCGATGTTCTCGAAATGTATAATTATTGGATCACTGAATGCGCCGAGCGAGTTCGGGAACATACTGAACTGAAGTGTACTGCAGATCGACGTCCCCAATATAAAAATAGAAATCCTGAACATTCGCTACTACAGTCGACCGACCGGCTTCCGTACATTTCATTACTAACCTAGACAATTTTCACGCTTATTTCTAGTGAAATTTCTCTATTTTCCACGTGCTCGCGGAAAACTGATTTATTATAGTGCCTGGATTTTGTAACGGTGATAAATCATGTCGGAAGAACCAAAAGGTTTCTTCAAACACTTCCACGACACCGTGGACGGTGCGATCGACGATGTGGCGAGAAATAACTTCGCCAATCTAGAAACAAACGCCAAGCGAGTGTCCTACCTGTGCAGTCTTCCAGCTATAAAGAATTACGATCTGACTGGTGATTTGGAGAAATGTCAGAGCGGCGGAGACTTCCCAGCGAAAAAAGACTTCGAAAAGGCCAAACAGTTGAAGGAGGAGGCGGGGAAAGCAGTGCAGAAGGGAAACTGGGCCCAAGCCATGGTTTTGTACAGTCTAAGCATGGTGTATATGCCCAAGAAAGAAAGTAAGTTTATTGTCTAGACTCCAGCTAATACTAGCTAGGTGATGTTGGTAGTCAGATTAAGATACCCCCCGCGGCGGAGTGTCACTGATATGATTATATGTTATTGTCATACTCTTAGCTGTAGAATTAGGGATCGTTTTATAAAATCACTGGGATTATTTTTCATTTAGATAACAACAAAGAAAGAGGGAGCTATGATAATTAAAATCTTTAATCAAATAAACAGAACCATCATAACATAAGTCACCCATGTTGCACCCATTGGTCTGGTGTAACTATCTAGAAAAAAAAACTGTTGATCACACTGGCGTGACTAGCTGGTGTGACTACGAGTCAGCACCCTACCCTCATTACGATTTCCAGATAAATAATAAATCTTTAATTTCATAAATGTTTAAAGGGATTTAATTGACTAAAGACAGCTTAATCAGAAAATATTTTACTATAAAAAGGGCAAAATCGTACCTATAGGTACCTATAATACAAGTAATTTATAATAATCAAATCACTGGTATTTTATTTGTCATTAATTAGCAATTAAATTTTTATCTGAAAATGATAATAACGTACGTCAAATTATATACTTACTCAATCCGTGTCTAATAGACGTAAAAGTTATTTGACTGAAATAAAACATGATTTATTATTTTTTCTCTACTGTATAGTGTTGCAATTTGCAGCTGTCCAGTGTCCATGTCTATAGACAGTTGCCCATCCGGGCTAAAGCGGAGAGTTGCTACACGCAACCTACCTACACCCTTTGAAAAAATTACAACTGCGCTAAGGGCGCCCACTGGGGCTCGAACCTCGGCGTAGGAAGTAGTCTTGGGATGTCCTTATTCATGGCAAATTATTTTCTATTTTCAGCGGAGGAGATGGCCATCCTGTATGCGAACCGTTCGGCCGCTCTTAGCCACCTGGAGCAGCATGAGGAAACCCTGGAGGATATCAGACGATGCCTGGCTCTGGCATACCCTCGACATCTGCGCTACAAGGTGCTGGAGAGGAAGGCCAGGACGCTGCTGCTGCTTAAGAGGAACCAAGAGTCCATTAAGGCTTTTCAGTAAGTTGAATGTCTTTAGAAGTACGTAACTAGCCCTGCTTTAAGAAAATGGTGTTGGAAAGGAACTATAGAACATGGAAGTTTCTGCCAAAATTTTGTAGTGCCTAGTTTTTGAGCAGTGTTAAGATATTTAATACCGCAATCACTGCCTTTTACTGAAATGTAATGATTTTGTAATCCACAGAATGACAATTAGTGCCCTGGACGAAGCTACAAAGTTGGACAAAGACAAACGATCCAAAATGCGCACTGACGCTAAACTCATGATCGAAATGCTAAACAAAGGTCTCGTTTTGGCTGGAAACCCGAAAGACCCAGAAACTTTGAAGAAGACTCCACCAAAACCGAAGCTACCAGGGAAGAATAACCCGCAGTACCCAGCTGCTTCAGAAGCCATACAGATTGACTATGATGACGCCAAAGGAAGATTCGCAACGGCAACCAGGGATATACAAGCTGGAGAAACTCTGTTAGTTGAGAGACCTCATAGTGGAGTTCTCTTGGCAGAGTTCGCCAGGACACACTGTCAGAACTGCTTTGTCCAGTAAGTAACTATATGTAATGTAGTTATGCATCGGAAAGTCATTATCATTGAGCTAATTCAAAAATTGATTTCTCTCTTTGCAGATGTCCTATTCCACTTGCTTGTCCAAACTGCCCCAACGTCCTATTCTGCAGTGACAAGTGTCTAGAAACAGCCCAAAAGTCATACCACGGTTACGAATGCCCTATTCTACCCATCCTATGGAAATCTGGATGCTCTATCACCTGCCTCATAGCTTTGCGAATGATAACGCAATACAAAAAGGATTATTTCACAAATATCGCCAAGGATTTGGAAGAAAAACCGGCAGGTCCGTACAAAACTGAAGACTACAAGAACGTTTTCCACTTGGTGTCACACGAAGAAAGGAGAACCAAACAGGATTTGCTGCACAGAAGCGAGATGGCAGCATTCCTGGTTAAGCTTTTAGAGATCAGTGGATACTTTGAAGGAAAACCGAGAGACAAACCGGTCACCATGGACGAAGTTAAATCAATGGCTATTGATGAAAAATATAATGACGATGTTGCTTTATTTGGCGGCCTGATTTTAAAGAACCTTCAGATCTTGCAGTTCAATGCTCACGAAGTGTTCGAGCTACAAGTCCCCAAACCGAAGAAGGCCAACCAGAACATCATCAAACACGAGGGCAAGTCCGTGTTCCTGGCTGGTGCTGTGTTCCCCACGTTGGCGTTGTTCAATCATTCGTGCGACCCTGGTGTTGTCAGGTATGACAATAATTTACTGAAAATCTGTACCTACATTTAATTCTTTTGATGTATAATGGACAAATTAATTAATTTTCTTCCCAGTATTTATACTATAAATGTCAGTAAAGTAGAACCAATCAGTTACCAAGCAAAAATCAGATGCAACGATAGCGGTAAACTGTTCTGGAAGAAACTGCAGAGGAACTCAGAGGTATAGTTTCTAAAATCATGACTATGCACATAACGTCAGGCGCCTTCCTCAGATATTTCTGCGGACCGTACGTGGTAGTGAAAGCCGTGAAGAATATCAAGAAGGGCGAGGAAGTGGCGGAGAACTACGGCCCCATCTTCACGACGGTCCCCAAGGAGAAGCGGCAGGCCACTCTCAAGGAGCAGTACTGGTTCGACTGCAACTGCATCCCGTGTCAGCAGAACTGGCCGCTCTATGAGGAGATGACGGAGAACTATATGAGATTCAAGTAAGATAACAAAATAAGTTTTTTTTTTTCGTACCTGAAATGCTGATTCGTGATTTTATTATGGATCTTATCGTTGCCGTTGCTGTAATATTTATTTTTGCGCTCGGTATTATTAAATGATGCTATCACTTTTTTAGTCTAGTCCCAATTTCTTATTTAGACAAATATTGAACACTGGCCTATGATCATCGTACTAATCGGCCATTCAGGTGATCAGGCTGCAATATCCTAAACAGAGTAAATGTCTTTATCTTCCACCGGAAATCAAACACACGTCTCCCTGATCAACAGATCTTAGGGTACTAGACCAAACAGGCAGGTTGTTTATGTTGACCCAATAAATAAATTTTCCATTCTTTTATACAGGGTGTCCAGGAATTAATGGATAACCCTTTAACTGCGGCTAGCTTGACCGATGCCCTACTTGTAAAAAAATTATGACCTCAGTAAAAGTGTAACTTTTTTTTTTTCACCGTAGGAGGTCAAAGACAAAATTTTAAAAGTATTTTGCCTAATTTTTTCAATAAAACTTATTTTTTAAATTATTTTCTTATAAATAGGTACTAAAATAATGTATTCATTTTAAGTATCAACTATTAAGGTATATTAAAAAAAATAAAAAACCCAAAAATGTTGATATTTGATGAAATGGCATGAAAATAACTGAGCGTAGGGAGAAAATTATTAAAAAATCGGTTTTTGTACGATATTTCGAAAACTGTGACACTTTTACTGAGGTCATAATTTTTTTACAAGTAGGGCATCGGTCAAGCTAGCCGCAGTTAAAGGGTTATCCATTAATTCCTGGACACCCTGTATATCATTTCAGATGCGACTCGGACCGTCCGTGCCCCAACGTGGTGGCTGTCCCCCTTGATGTGAAAGAGTTCATGGTGCAGTGCGGCCTCTGCCAGCAGTACACCAACATCCTCAAGGGGCTCAAGTCTGTGCAGGCAAGTATAGCGACTATTTTAATCGTATCAATCCAAAGCAGACACTACACGATGACCACGTTAACAACACCTTCATTATACGGTGAATAATTCTTTCAGGTCGATATTAGGTGGTCTAGAAAATAAGGTAGGGTTAACCTTATCTTCTGGTCTAGGTTCGAAGTCTATTTGAGAACTTGCAATCAGCCACGATAGTTTATGTCGGAGCTACCTCCGACACTACTCCCTCTATTGATACAAAAGTCACCTATCAATATCATACTTCCTAATTGTTCTTTCTGATTTAGATTTTTGGCGCAAAGAATGCTTTATATTTTCGTTCGAAGAAGTATTGCATTTCTACAGGAAATTAGATAAACCTAGGTAATTTCTATATTCTAAAATTCATATCATACACGTGTAAAATGGAGCACGTACTTATTTTGCCTAAAAAACACTACATAGCCTATTTGGTCAACATTAGCGACCGCAGTCTGAAGCGAATGTGTATTAAATTATTACGCACACGAAAATTATATCACAAATACGGAGATGTCGACAGGACATAAAGATAAATTGTACGATAATTTATTGAATAAATAAAGTCAAAATTTTCCGTATAACGTAACAATTTGATAATGCTGAAAAAATCAGTAGGATTAACTTCCTTATCCCGCGAAGAAGTCATAATTCGAAACGAAGTTATTTTGTAAAACACAAATTTATTGACTAACTTCCCCATCATAATTCATTCTTAAAATACAAACCTATCATCACAAAATTCTAAAACGTGCAGTGCCATAATTTTTCAAAACTTCATCGCGAATCCATGAGTTAATTTTTGTGCATACAGGCTTAAAATTTTCAACATTTGATAAAGAAACTCATGGTTCAAGTCATACACAATCTTTAACATACCTAATTCGCTTCCTCAAACGCTTTGGTATCAAAACAACAATACTGGAAAACATACCTGATACTAGGCAGTTTTCAGGTCGACTAGAGGCAAAGTCCAGCTTCATACTCTATCAAAAAATTATCCTAGCTGTTCACTCAAGTCTGCTCAGTACATGTAGACGCCATAACAGACGGTGTAGCAGAATATCGTGTCGTTCCTAAACAGGTTGTCGGCCCAGTCGTCGGTCTCGGGGTCCCAGATGCATCGCTGAGCGCACTTCACGCCAGCTCCCTTCATTTCTATCAGTTGCGTGTACACTATTATTTTGTACCTGAAATGAAGACTTCATGAGAGCAAGTAGAAATATATCCTGGATGTAAAAAAATACTACTCATTTAAAACAGTCCAGTGCTGGCTACGTATGACCCTCTCCCCAACTAGGAGGTTTTTGCCATTATCGCAAGATTAGCGGACAGATTTGCGAACACGGTACGTACATTAGTCAAAGGGAAAGCTGCTGCCCACAACCTGGATAAAACCCCTTACTAATCAGTTTATTTATACGACACCCACGGGAAGATGGGGGGGGCTAAATCGTCAAATGGATCATGCGAAGCCGCGCTATTGGTAGATCAGTTAATGTTTGCCTCCCGCACCCCGCCCCGCATTCAAAAAGATAGCCTCCATCTGAAAGCTCCAGATCACAAAAGCCAACTGAGCTTTGCCTTTACCTGAGCGTCTGCACGGACTCCGTTGGCGATCATGCGGCAGAGCGGCACTGGCGCGGCACCTGGTCGGCGCGGTACGAGCGCCTCGTCAGTTGCTCCTGCATTATGAACAAGATTATTATAAGAACTGACCTTTTCATGTTGAGCGTCTGCACCCTGGTCCTAACTCCGTTGGCGATCATGCGGCACCAGCGCTGCACCTGGTCGGCGCGGTACGTGCGCCCCGTCAGTTGCTCCTGCATTATGAACAGGATCATTTCGCGCACTTCTTGCGCTTGGAACCTGTAATTATCTGTTGCATTATGTTCCATTCATACATTACATATATGAATACAAGCTGTTGGTATTGTCTTAGGTAGGTAGGTACATAGTTGTAAATGGTTCGTCACGAGCAAAATCTCCGTCCGAAGTAGTTATAGGGACAGAGACTTTCACATTAGGCATTCTAGTCGCACTACTTCAGCGGAACTCTTCACATTAATATTGTTGCTAGTGATTGTCAGCGGCATATCCATGATCGCAAGTCTTACTACTGAGGCACTATGGTGAAAAATCTACTGGTTTAATCTACCCTTAAGAAATGTCACAAAATGTATAAATAAGAAATCTTACTTCTCTCCAATGAGCGGGCGCACCTCATACTTGGGTGGTGCTAGGGGCTCTTCTACGGGGACCCACACTTCTTCAACCTCATCCACCTTGTGAACAGACTTTGTCTCTTCCACAACTGAAACAATACAAGTGACAATAAATAAATAAAAACATGTTCATGAATTCAAAATTGGTTTAATACACAATACAGGTATTAAAAAAGTACTGTGCATTAATTAAACATAGTATGATATTATTAGTACTGTGCATTAATTAAACATAGTATGATATTATTATAACTACTAATAAAATAAAAGGTATTTCTTGGAAACATACTGTCTTCATCATCTGCCATTTTGTTTTCTTGTTGAATGCAAACTTAAAGGATATCTGAAAAATAAAACATAAAAAGATTAGGTTTATATACCTTATTCCCCTTTATATTTCTGTGTCCTCATGTTTATTATAAACTTGCTAACCAGATTATATCAAAGGAAAGGAGAAGTACATAATAAACTTTAATATCTCTTTACAGGACACAGAAATGATGTTGCGGCTTGGGAAAGCAGCTATGATGGAGGGCAAATATGGAGAAGCCATGAAGAAGTTTGTAGAGGTTCTAAAGCTGTACGATGCCACACTGGCACCACCGTACAAGTCATACTATGACTGTGCACAGGATCTGAGACGCTGTATGTTGTCCATGGGAAATTATAGCATTGTATAAACTTATCAAAAAGTAATTGGACTTAATTTTTTATTAATTGCAAAATAATTGGATCAGCAAGTTAGTGTGAAGTAAACTGATTTGTTTAATATTTTATGTGTTGTTTTGCTACTATATATGAAAAGAAACCTGTTTGTGTAATACCTAATGACAATAAACTAAATGTATTTGATCATATCAGGTTTTATTTATTTTAAAAATCTCTTAAAATAGCTATTAAAGTTATGTTCATTTCATAATCCTATCATTATGATTTGGATTGGAATTGAGGGGTTGCGCCTAAAGCCCAAAACCAACAGCAACTGCAACCTGTGTAGATCTAAAGTAGCTGAATGATAATTCTAAGTAAACTGGACATGCAGTTATTGTATGCCAGTATTTCATTTTCATTATTCTTTAAAGGCATGAATTCATCATGTACTCGATTTTACCCAGGTTTCTTTCAATAAGGATCAAAATAACCTCAAACATGGTACCATAATAAACAAAGATATGGTGCATAACGAACTGAAAATTAATTATTAATTATTACTATAAATATGAAAAACATACGATTTAGAACGATTTTCAGGAATTTCCTTGAATTTTTCGTAGGTAACACGAAATTAATTACTAAAAATAAACCGTTGCTATGACAACCAATGACATTTGTATGAATGTCTTGCCATATTAAAAATATATCATGGGAATACAGACGAGCAGATCATGTATGATAAAAAAATTGTGGTTGTGGTTGGGGGGTTTGATGGATGAACGATTTGAATGAATGAACGATCATTTTAAATGGCAACACAGACAAAGTTAAATGTCGTTGTAGAAAGAGATAGCTAGTTACAATTGTTTCAAGATAAACAGAGATAGCAATATCAGGTTGACCAACATGATCAACTAAATCTTTATCGAATCAAAAGTGGTAGATTTTCTTGGTAGAATTTTGACAAACGAATATTTTGTTTGGGAAAGGTTTGGCATGGTTGTATTTTGAAAAGGTGAAATTAAAATAAAGTTCTATATAACATAGTTTTCAAAGACCATGGCCACGTATGACAACAAAATCTGGCTTCTGAAGAACATACGGGATGCTTTTATCGCGACGGACGACACCGGTTTGTGCGAAAGTGTTATGGCTGGGGAAGATTTCTCCAAAATTTTTAGATGTGAGTCATTTTCCTGAATAGCATATTATCTAGGTTTCATATCCTTGCTCTCCCAGCTACCTTAATTTGGTATGTCAAATATTTGAAGTCGAATCACGCTTCGATGTTGATAATAACAAACTGCAGAACAAGCATGGTACTTATGAAAACATACTTACAAAACATTGCACATTTCCAGTTATTTTTTATTTTAAATCGTCTCAATTCTGATTGTGCTAAATTAAACCCTTACAAAGCATGCCAAAATATATCTTTCTTTAATATTAGAAAGTGTCTGTTTACAAAGTATGTTTCACATTACAGCAGCGCAAACAACTACCACTACAAGAGTAGATACTGAGTACCCCAGAACAAAGTCAGACGATGAGGATGAGAGGGAGGTGGTGACGCAGTTTGATGCTTACCCCGACTTAGAGGACAGTGAAGAAGATGATTTGGGCTCGGTCAGCTATATCCGTACATATGATGACATGAGAGATGGGCATAGGTATACTTGATATATTTATTTAACCTTATTTTGAATATGCCAGAGCACTACAATAACAACAACAAAAATATTCAGAAAATATAAGTCACCCCTTCTATCAAAATTGATTTTTGCATTTTTGCAAAAAAATCATTTGGCAAAAGATGTGCCAAACATCCTTTATGTATGTGTATTTTATCACTTTTTAAATTTTAATGAGTAGGTGAACATTAATTAACTGCCTGCCTCCTTGAAAAATATCTTAAACTTATGCATTTTCAATTACAGAAGGCCAAATACAACACAATGGCTAGACAAAAAAGAGCAAGCATTAAAAAAGGCAGCCAAAGTCAAAGTCAGTAAATGGGAAGAACCTAGTACAGACATCACAATGGAAGATATTGTAGATATGTTCTCAAAAGTAGAAGTCAAACCAACAGGAAAGAAAAAGTCACTTTTAACAGAACAGTTGGAAAAATGCCCTGAGCTACCCCATCGTCAGTACCTGGAGTATGCCAAGTTTGATGGCACTGCCCAACTAGGACTGCCTATCAAGTCATTCAAGATCTTCATGACTATGCTGCCAGAGGTCCATCAGAATTACCCCCTAGTTGTGTGCGTCATTGCCAGTGCCAAGATCAAAGATTTGATTGGCTTCACTTGCTATCAATACAGGTATGTTCAACAATTTTATTCGACTCGAAAATCCACTCGCTAAGAAGAAGAACAATTTTATTTCAGAAATCTTTTAAATTAAACACCTTTATTTTTTACTTTGATAAAGGGTAAGGAATGGTGTATCAAATACTGAATGGGGTTGCTCAGTCAATGAAACTGAACAACTTTCACAAAAAATTTCATTATGAAAGTAGTTAAATTTTATTGAATGACCAATCAACCCCCTTTTAGTTTTGAGACACCTTGTTTGTTTCTTTATAACCCGTGCACATAAAGAAACAATCTATAAATTGTGCCGCTCGCATGCGTTCTCGCTTACTCTCGTAGAGCGAGAATGCATGCGAGGCGGACCAATTACAAAGCGAACTGATGCCATTTTCAGATGGTTTCTTTATCTGCACGGCTTATACCTTGTTGTAAGAAATGTACACTAATAATAATTGCTTCATTCCAGCATTGAACACCCAGAAATAACCCTTGGATCTGTGCATGATTATGGACTCTGTATAGCTGAAGATGACGGAGAAGTCGACTGGGCCTTTCCCTGTTTAGATGCCAATGAGCCGTGTTCCAAATTCGGATTCACTTGTCTCGGCCTAGTTGAGTTGAAGAAAAAAAGAAATGGTGGATACCCTCTAGCGGATGAGGGAGAACTGTTCAGTAGAGCATTTGCAGGGTTTTCAAAGGCCACGGATTCCGGGCAGAGTGTACAAAATACATCCAGACATAACACAGGAGGTAGTGCAACATCAGAAGCTGTTAGAAATGCCCTACAAGCTGTGAATGAAGGTGAAAGGCTTGAGATATCTTCTTAAGGTGGTAACAGAGCAGAGGTGGCGCCACTTTTACGTAATAAATTTATTGTATGTATCTCAAATAGTAATTCATCAATGAATGAAAGTGTTTGTATTTGAGATACAATTAATTTATTATGAAAACAGGTGCCATCTCTGTTCTGTCCTTAGAATAATCATTTTTTTCACTTACTTAACTCTTTTTTTTCTTTTATGTATTACAGAAAGAAGAGCAGCAGGTGATGTAGATTTATACAAAATCCAGTCTCACATATTAGCTGCAGAGGCACCACAGTATAAGACTTACAGAGTTCAGATGTTGAGGAAAGTTAGAACTAACACACCCGTCCAACTTGGCATCTCGTTAGACCAGATTGAAGTTGAACCACTAGTCCCACACAAGCATGCATTTTGGGTAAGAAATATGAATTATATTTTAAAGAAAGTGAGCAATTATACTGTTAAGGTGGCAACAGAGCAAAGGTGGCGCCAGTTTTTGTAATAAATTAATTATATTTCAAATAATATAATTACGATTTGTAAAAAATTAAGTAATTCTTCATTTTGTAATCCTTTATTTTATTTATTTTATTTAAAAAGCAAAATTTAATTTTCAATTTTTTTTTCAGTCAAGATCTAAATACTTCCTACACAGTATAGACTCAGTAGCATGGTGTCAGATCCTAGAAGCCAGAGCCTCAAAAACCACTTTTAGAATAGTATACTCTCCTAGTCACAACGGCCATAACACTAGTAGTAGTGCAGGTAAGATTTTTAAATACAGTTGTTAATAAATTATTAGGGTTGCATGCCGCCGCACCTTGTTTCTTATTATGTTTAAACTAATCTATCGGCAATCTACCATTCTTTTTTTGATTGCTTAATAAAAGCTTTAAAGAGTTCTCAAGGATGAAAAGTGTGACTAGCTATAATTATGATTTTTTAATATTGGGATAAAAAAGTAAATTGATAATTCCCTGTTTTTACCACCAAAACAGTGGGAAATAAATAAGTAAAACGACCTTCGCTCTTTTTTCTACATAAATGATTCAAAACAGTTATTAATAAAACAAACTTATCTTTAAATTATAATTTTTCAGGCAATACAAGTTTCTTCAATCAAACAGCGACATACAAGTTGCATGACTTCGAATGTGACCACGACACTGCCAAAGAGATCGTGGAGAAAGTGAACACGATCTTAGACTTACGAAACAGCCCCTGCAGGCGCGAATACAAGACTGTCAAAGAGAGAAAGCTTCAGACCAGAAGGAGTTTTCATACAAAGCATATGAGCTGAGTACCTAACAACATTGTACATAGTCATTTGCTAGAGTAGAACACTATGGAATAAAGCCTGGTAATTCTAATGTTTATAATATTGTACGCATTTGGATTATTCAATAGCGAAAAGAATCATTTATTAACTTAAAATTGAATACAAGATCAAAAATGTTTGCCACTTATCTACTGACTACTCTTCAATTCTTTATGTACAATTTCTATGTACCTATTCTACATAATCTTCTTTCGCATGAGACAAAATAGTTATTAATTGTAATCTCACTACAGTTTTAGTTTTTTATAATGAACTATCTTTGCTACCGAAAAATGAAATTTAAAATCCTGCATAATTTGATCTTGTGTTTAAATTTTTATCTGGTCAACTAATGTAGCTTGGTTTATAACAAAATTGTTTAAAATTTGTAACTAGTGTTCTACTCTTATAATCAAGTTCCTGAAGCACTCTTAAGATATTTCCTGAATAACTCAGACACTGCCCTTTATCAACTTTAAAATATACATTAATATACAATATTGTCCACTTTCGTATTATAATAATAATGAATCAATACCGCTAATATCTCAGCCGTATAAAAGTGGCTTAATGTAGTGAATTTATTCAAATTAAGATAATGTTAAGTTTTAACAATTTTGTATTTAGCATTAAGAAAAATATACTTATATGACATCTTAAGAGTGTTGAGCGTTTTATAGCGCGTGTAAATGTGTATTATACCTCGTTATTTTAAGTTGCTATAACTTATTACAGCCAATTTGTGACACTGCCAATAAAATTATGTTATTCATTGATTCCAATACAAATGCATTACGAATTTTAATGTAACTCTTATAATTGTTATTTATGTAGGTGTAGAAGTTATCATTTATTAAATAATTTATTTCCCAGTAATAATTCCTTTGGCTTTAGAATAACCATATTCCAGAGAATAATTTTAATAAAATTCGTTTTTAACTATTATGATTAAAACTTTGTTTTTTAATTTGGTGTTAAAATGTTCAGTTATTGAATTATTTATTTCAAATAAAATGTTACAAGTGTAATTATTATGTATGATAGTAATTGTATGAATCTACTTATTATGAAATTGAATTATAATTTTCAATGAAATGTTGAAATTAAATTTGTTACTCAATGATTGAATATGTTGTTTCAATGAAACCTGCATGTTATTTCAGTTAGTATTTATTTACAGTTTTAAATTATGTACAAAGTACAATATCATAGGCCCTTATACATAGCTATTTACATTAAAATTGCCAACTACTTATTTTAGTTGGGATATACATGATTAAAACACACTTTACAATAACAAAGTAAAACAAACTTGTATAAAATTATTGTTATCAAATATTCATTTAATTTGTGGCATTCAATAATTTTTGGGCTAGCCTTGTGAAAAATTCTTTATAATACTGTAGACAAAATAAGACTGGTAGCAATTTGTAGGAGCGATCTTCTGAACTTCTAAATATCAAAGATTATTTTCCAGAATGTAACCAATTACTTGAGAGAGATTTGACCAATCAGACAATAAGTATCCAAACTCTGATGTAGATGTCCTATGTGATAAATAGTTATCTAGCTAGAATAATTGCTCATTTACTTCATTTATAAATTATGTTGCCACAAACCCCATTCACAACAGCCCTACAAAGTATCCTGAGGGTAAATTGTGCTGTTCTCCAAAATGTACTCTGTTATTCTGTCAACTTTTTGTTCACAATTCACCAGAACTACATTGTCCAACTCATTTTTCCTCCTGTAAAGCGCCCTTGTCTCTTTTAGTGATTTGTGTAATTTTTGTTGACTTTCAACCAATTTTGAGATGTTAGCTTTTGCTTTGAGAAATTCAATGTCTTCATTTGTGAGTGCTGCGTAGGACATTCTTGATCGGCCTGGTACTTTCACAGCCATAGTGTATTGTCTGAAAAAAGTGGTTTCTTATATACTATATTCTTTATTCTTTTCTTTTCTATAATTTGTACATTTGCATACAAAATAATACTTACTGTACAAGGTCATGATATTTATTTCTTCGACTGTTTACTTCTTTTTTCCACTGTTCTTTCTCTGCTAATAAACTGTCATAATATCTGAAAAGGTAAACAAATTGTATTTTAGTGCATTGATTAGTATACAAAGGGCTTTTATTTATACTATACAATACAGTGGATTTAGGTTATAACGACGGCTGAGGGAACCACTTTATTGTTGTCGCTATATGCAAAACTACTCCAAATTGTGTACATAGAACAACTTTGCTTCCACCGATTTTGAGTCTTAAAATAGGAGCCATATTCACAAGTTTAAAAATCACTATTCACTCATAACCCCACATAAAAAACAAAGCATTTGACCATCTGTGAATGTAAACAAAGGATAAGAAAGCTTAATAGTTTTATGAATGAGTCTTTGTGCTTTTGCCTGCCGACTCAGTCGCAATAGGAATCTGTCACAAATGGTTCATAAAAACAGGTCGCTATAACCGAAATTGACGCTATTAGCCGAATTGCATTTCCTACGAAAGTATGCCTTAAATTCAAGGGACGTGAGTATGATGCACTGTATTTGTATGTATTTACTCACTTTGTAAGGCTTTCATTCTTCTTCTCACAGGCGTCTGTGGTCTGTTTGCAAACATTTGGATTGTCATTTTCAGACATTGGTTGTGGTACTGAAACAAGACATAAACGGCTTAGTTTTATGTTTAATATGATGCTTAAATCTTTTTAAACGACTGTATAAATAGAATTATGCTGTAATACGGTCAGAAGAACAGACAGAAGCAGAATATTACTTACCAAAGGACTCTCGTCTATCAAAGAACGTAGAGCGTCTCCTCCGAGGCGGAGATCGAAAGGACTGATTGGGCTCGACTTCATTTATAGATTCCTCCATTTCAATTCTTTTTATTTGCTTTTACTCACAATATTTTTCACAGAATCATACACAAATATTCAAAATTCACACATATTGTGACGTTACAAACGGACGCCATCCGCGGAAGCTTGACATAACAAGCACGTTCGGATACGCGTTTGGGCTTCCAGTCTGTTTTTCTCTATGGTTTTTCGTGAATGAGTTGACTCATATAACTCAAAATTGAGTCAGTGACTTGAATCACATTGCAGCAAATAGATGAAATGGAACGCGCCAGAATTTGACATTTGTTTGGTTCACCATCCGCCGCACGATTTGTATTGTATTGTTATAGTTTTTTGCTTATTTCTGAAAAAACATTTGGGGTCCGTAAAATGTGTTGTTCTCGGAAGAGAACCTAATTATCGATGGGTAAGATTGCCTTCGTTTTGACTTATTTTAGAGCCACGCGTCGTTGTAATCTGTTGTGCGAACCGAGCCACAAAACCGTAGTTGTGTTTGTGAAGTAAATGGATTTTTATGTTGTTTCTCAACAGCATGCAGTGATGGAGTTCAGTGAATATAAAGCAAATGAGGTATTGGACCCGGTAGATGTAGAATATTACTCTGAAAAGTCGCGGACTCCTAGTCCTTTGCCAGTTCTTACGACAAATGTGTCTTGTGATTTGGAAGACATTTTGAGCGACGTAAGTATGCGCTGTTCTTTATTCAGAATGTTTGGATTAAGATGCGGAGCTACTAGTTGCACTTGTGCAACCTGCAAAGTGCAGAGAAATGGTCCTTCTCTTACGCCTGTGTAATTAATTACCTATATGTGTCATGGAATTAATTAAATTGACACCAGTATAATTAGTTTTGTTTAGCAAACTATGTGTCAGTATTAACTTCCCTCGTTACAGGCGCCTAGCGAAACTGAACTCAAATTCATTGTCATGCAGCACTGTTTCAGTTTTAATGCACCTATATATTTTTTTATTCAGCATGCAATCAATATTTTCTTCGCACTATCACAATTGCAGCACAAATATACATATACTTATGTAGATGTTAAGCTTTGCATGTTCTTTTAGTTCTTAATTTCATTATTTAATAAGATGTAGATACTTTTGTATTTGCCCACCACTGTGCTTTATTTTCATTAGGTGAATCACAATTTAAAAAAGGCAAATCTAATTTTTTAAATGGTCTTAATACAGACTAATCCTAGCCAGAAGCATCTTTATTTCTTTTTTATTTATTTTAATATCCCTCTTTAGGCAATATCAGAGAATCTACAAAGCTCACTCCGAATAAGCCGCAGTCAGCTTATAAACCAGGAGCTCACCATTCGTCCTGAAGCGAACATAGAGTCCAACGTGCCTGACGGACTAGACTTGTATAAAGTCATCTTCGAAGTAGAGAGTGATCCGGAGACTAAGATGGGGGAGCCTGAGGGTGCTACCGCTGTGCAAAACAACACTTTGAAGGAAAAGGTTAGTTAAATTATTTCATTATAATATCCATAAAAATTAAATTAATTTATTTGATCACAGAAACTATAGCCATACATAACATTTTTACTTTTTTATTGCATAAAAAGTACCACTATTTATTTCATTTGTTTATGGGCTCATAAAAGTACATTTGTAGTAACTATGCTAACACAAATGAATCTGTGAATGCTTAGTACACCTACCTACTGCTATTTCCTAAACAGTTAAAGGTAGTAACAATAAATAAAACAATCTTTGGAACATAATGGTATTTTTTCTATACTGTTCTAAAATTTCACAAAAAAAAGTATCTATTGACCTAGTAATCATGTATTTGTCTTCATTGAAAGCAGTCCTTGCAATAAATCTGTTCACTTTCAAATTCTGCTAAAAACTAAACACATGATGTGTACCAATACAATACATAACAAGTTTTATACTCAATTTGCATAGTTATTGGTACTTGTTCAGTTTATTATTCTGCAGTATAGTTTCATTGGATTTATGTGAGCGTAAACGCGTCGGCCGACATTTCCCGCGACAAATTGACCGAGGTGAGGAACTCTTATTGTATTTGTTGTTTAAGCCCTAAATGGAAACTGATATCGTTAGTTCAAGGTCTTTAGTCGCGAATTATATTGATTTCTCACCAAATATTTGCTGCTTAATGACTGTATCTATTGCAAAATGTATAGAACAGCATTGATTACTTCATTAAAGATACATCATTAGGTTTTACGACTATTAATGGTGATTGACTAATTGACTTGTTTATGTTTGATACAAAGAATAGGAAAGGTAAATAGGTTTCTATACTTTATTTTCTTCAATGTGCTGCCAAGGTAGCTATTACCAACAAACAAGAACATTATCTAACTGCAATATGTCAATAGTTATATCAGTTTGTATTTCTACAACAGAATGTCTTTTCTATACAGTGAGGTACTGTGGTATATCATAGATAAGCAATCTGTTCCCACATTAAATAGGAAAATATCACACATGAGTACACACCTAAGTAAACAATCTATTACGCCTACATAAGTACATAGGCTATAGGAAGGTGCCTAGCCTACATCACTTCACTGAGCTGTATGATTAGAAAAGTGTGTTGGCATTGAAAACTATAAACTACAGTACTTAAAAACGTTTTATTTCTCGAATGCTTTATAATAGTGAAATTCGGTGTTATATTCTAGCCCAGAAGTGCAGTAGTATAATTTAGACATAACATTATGTTTCACATTTGAATCGATATAACGAAAATATTTACTCGAAAAATAATATATGTATATGTCCTAGGGATTTAGTCAAAGACGTTATATTATAATTTATCTTAGGAAATTTATAATCTAACCTAACCTAACCTACCGATAGTTTATAATTTCACTAGTGAAATTATAATATAACGTCTTTGACTAAATCCCTGCGACATATATACAATAGTCTACTTATTTCACTACAAATGATTGCATTGAGTACGTATAACAATCACACAACATGAATTGAGTTAGAGTTGATAGGTTATCAAGTTCCTCGAGTGCACTAAAAGAGGCGTGGCTCCACGTTACAATGTAGTTAACACAAATAGACTCACTACTCGAACACTTTTGACACACACATAGAAATATAGATCGAAACTAGTACAATCAAAACCATTACCTACCTCACAGCAATTCATTCAGACAATTATAATAGGACCAGATTTGATTACGCGTGTTCGATAACAAAAAAGTGTGCAATCGTTTGGTACCTATGTACGTATCTACAGTCGAACTATACGTAGTGCTCAGTCAGTCTCACACTTGCCAAAGTTTTTAAATACATAAAGATTTGGGTTTATAGTGTGATCTACTTCCTAGTGGTCTACCTTGAGAAACAGCGCGTCACACACATCACAGGCTTTCCTATGAATAAATCAGTGTGTCTGGGCGAGCTCGTTCCATCGTCGACTCTGTCTCACCTTTGGCTCTCACAAATCTCAAGCTCAAAAGCTACATCATTCTCATATGCTTTATTCTTCTGAAATCAACGACATATCTCTGAAATAGCTCCGTTGCTATGCCGCTACTGACCACTCATCTCCCTTACGTTAAAAAAAGAAAAATAGAAGAAAGAAAGAAAGTAAAATAATGAACAGGTTATCGGCTATCTTCAAGTTTTAACCAATATTCCCCAGGGCAGTCAATTCACGTCATACCACCAAAATCACTATGTTAAGATACAACAAATAAAAAGTTAACGAGCTGGCTAACAGTTGATTGACTTTTAGCTTTATTACCCTTAAAATAGTTGTAGCCACCCATTAAATTATGCATCAACCAATCAGATATCAGATACAGTTCCAGACGTGGACCAGTAGTGATTTGTCGTCATATAGGTAGAATTAGTGAAGTTTCGCAAGTACTGAAAATTATTAATTCCAGTCTAGGGATAATTTCACCTATTGTAAAAATCCAGTACCTATTTCGAGTTTACCTACAAATCGCATTGTCGCCATATACTTGGCACAGAAGTAACTATGAGCGTATATACCTATCGAAATATAGATGCAACTGTAACGTCACATCTATCTATGCTTTAATCCTTTCGAACCCCAAAATAGCTTAAACTAGTTTGATCTAAACTAAGAATGACCTAATTTGTCCGAATGCATTGTCCAACTCAACGCAGCCCGACCTCGTTCTGTCTAACAGAATGACCCATTATTTTAGTAGTTTGAGGAACACTGGCGACGAATGACCATTATTTCAGTAGTTTGAGAAACACTGGCGACCCTGCTCAACAACCAGGGAAGGCCAAAAAGGTGATATTGAAAACAGAACTTTATTTGATCAGCTGTATTAATGAACTTGAAAAGACCTAATACCTACATAGCTAGAGTATAAATAAAAGGGGTTATTCACACTACTTGGCGTACAAAAAAAAAACTTAATTACTGGATCGAAAATATTTTGAGTGGACAGGAATTTTATATTACACTAGCTTTCTGTCAGCGGAGTCACCCGCTGTTAAAAAAGTTTTCCCGTGGGAATGATGTAATTTCCCGTGGTAAAAAGTAGCCTATGTTACTCAGGGTGAACGTAGCTTTCTAATGGTGAAAGAATTTTTGAAATCGGTCCAGTAGTTTTTGAGTTTATTCGTTACAAACATACATACACACAAAAATACAAATCTTTCCTCTTTACAATATTAGTCTAGATTAGGTTAGGTCAATTTGTTGACAAACATTAAACAGCGCGATTGATTTCATTATCATATCTCAGAGGAAAGAATTTCCAGCTCCGGCTGATAACTAAAAACTATGTTAGCTACACAATAGATGAACAGAACAACAAATGTGCACACAGTATGACAACCAGTGATAAAATCATCACATCTCCCGCAGAAAGCCTGCAGATAACAAATTGCGGATTAGTTTATCTAACATTTTGTTAGATATCTTTCCCCTTCGAGAGAAAGATACAGACTCCTGTATCAGTCATACAGATGAGTCAAGATACGTCATGGCTCTCGTGTGACTCCCGCTAGTCACGTGGTGAGGTCTTAATTTAATAACTTTTATTGAGTTCATACTTGTTGTTTGATACGTTAGTGCGCCCGTAACATAAGGGAAAAACGCTCTATATCGTGCTTGCATAAATTGATAAGAAATCGCTTAAAATCTAATGAACAAATTAAACAGTTATTAAAAAGGAAAACTCTGCCGGAAAAAGTTTCAATATGTATTTGATTATACCAAATCATATATTACCCTAGTTTGAAAGTCGCTAAAATTGTACCTACATATTTGAAAATCTAAGCAAAAGCGCGTAGTTCTCTTGGCACAGATAACGTGATAATTTTAATTCATAGAAGCTTTGAAAATCTAAATAAACTAGATAAATTAATGACCGTACTTACAAATCTGTTTCGAAAACTGAGGATTTACAGTCTTTTATAAGTTTCTGAACAGTATCCCCAAGAACTATGTACACGAGCCATATGAGCAGTATTTTCAACAATTCTCGTATTTCGGTGTGACCGGCTCTTTACATACACGATAGACGCCACACCACATGTTTTGATTCAACCCATTGTATGCCATTCGGCTTGGCACCACGTATCGCGAAACACTGCGTCACATATTTCTTCAAGTATTCGGAAAATGCTCGTGATAAGTGTTGTTAAGTGTGTAAAGTGTAGCTGAAGGAAGGGCAAGTGGTATTAGTCAGAAATGTGTCGAATTGTAATGATGGTTAGTTTATTAAAAACTGTTTAGTTACTGTGTAGAATAGAGGGTGATAGAAAAAACTGCGTTAGTGATACCAATATGTGACGATAACCTTTTGACAGTGGTATTGTTTCGTCATACTAAACAGTGGAATTATCAAACAAGATGACTACATTTGCCATCAATAAGGTAACTTTTAGTTTAAATTAAATAGCCACTTGTGTTTTAATTTGCAAGGTGCATTATCGTATTATCATATCAGTGAAATTGTTGTCATAATATTTGGGTTAGATAAACATGTTGCAAACAAGTTCAGCTTTATCATTATTTAAATTACATTTTTTACATAAATAAAAATATTCTTTTTGTAACTTTTTTTCCGTATTTTTCATTTTATATTTTATGGTCATGATATGCATCTGGTTTAACCACGATCATACACAACTTTTTCGACTCATACTAATTACTTTTTATAATATAAATTATAAATTAAGTGTTAAAATAGGTATGTAGGTACTTATGTACTAGAGACATATATGTAACAGATCTCTTTTATCATATGCGTGGTGCAATATGTGCATAGTTACTAAACAATAAATAAATATGAACCTGATTGTTATTTTCAGTGATAATTATTAATAGTGACCCATATTATCGGAACAAATTATATATGTCGTAGGATGATTTGATAATTCAAATTTTCGCGAAGTCCTAGGGATTTTGCGAAAACAGGGACAATTAGACAATGATGGAAACATTGTCAAAACTCGTCGTTCTAGTAACATTGGATATCCTTAACTCTGATTGGCTAGATTTTCACCTACTGGATTTAATCTTATTCTGATTGGTTAAATAAAAAGAAAAAGTAGGTAAAAAATAAAATACAATGACATTTAAAACGTCAACCAATCTTTCAGAAGAGATCTTGTTTCGGACCCGCTAACCGACCAATCAGCGTTCTTATTTCAGTTTTTTCGCAAAAAATCAGACTTTTTCCAGTAAGATTTGACGATGATTTCACCATTGTCCAATTATCCGTGCTTTCGCAAAATCCCTAGGATTTTCGCGAAGATTAGAATCATAAAATAATCCTACGACATATACATAACTTACTACACAACACTAAAGTATACACAACAGGATAACAGCAAGTAGCAAGTGATTCATAATAAATGTGAATTGAGTTTTAATAAAATATACAGTCACCGGTCAAGTCGGGTTAGATAGACGTGTAGGGAATAAATTTATTAAATTATTGTTGAAGTGACAAATAAATGTGCGAAATCATGACGTACGGGAGAGGTTCGCATTTTATACATATGGTAGGTAAGATATTTCTACGGCAGAACAGAATTTATTGCAAAACTTGGAAGGTAGAAATGTTTAGTAAATGCTGAAGACCCAAAACACACTTAAAGCTTATTTATTTATTTAATTTTCAATTACTTTTGCTTTTCTTACATTTCTTTTTGTACTTTTGTGACGATACGTTACCAGGATACGCTTTTATACTATGTTGAGGAGGCTAAAAAAGGGCAGACGATGGTTTAAAAAATGTACATAAAATATTTTAATACCATAACAATACTTGCTTGTTCCTTTAATCTTAGGTCGTTGTTCCATCAAGGTTAGTGAGGTATGCTAATAAACGACGTCTGATATGGTGATTCCCACGCGTTTGATGCTTATTGCTAATTCCGTGACTGTTCTTGTTAATCAAACATTTGTTGGTACATTCTATTGCCTTCTTGTAATACTTAAAAGGCTGGAATTATCGTTACTCGGCACTTGCAAATTTATACTCCCTATAAGTGGAGATTGAGACACTACTGGTAGCAATTCGCAGTTGCAAAAAACACGACTTAAGTAATAATAATGTCTATACCTCTCATTTTCTATCATGTAAGATCAGAAAGGGACGACATTAATTTTGGTCAAGATTAAGTTAAGTCAATATAGCTATATTATTTAGTTTTGGTACAGCTGCAGCACAGTTCGCCGAGGTCGGGGGTTCGTTCCGTTCGCGTGAAAAAAAGTTTTTATCTTAACTTAGTTTTGGGGAAAACCTACAAAATTAAAAAGGGTTTTGCCGTAAAGTGCTTCCATAATAAGTACGTTGTATTAGCTATAACTTTACCATGCATTAATTTTTATTTATATGTATTACCTGCGGCGTCTACGAACATATTACTTACCTAGATCTTCCTCAGTGCATTCCTCATTAGGTCACTCCAGACTCGCGCTGTGACCTAATACCTCCTTCAGCGATCGATGGGAAGAAACAGGACAGAGCACGACTCTAGAACAAACTGGAACCCGTTCCAGTTTCGTCTTGTTACATCCTAATGTAGTATATCGTAAACTTTTATTCTTATTTTTGTCTTTGTTGAAAACTTTGACCTCACTAAGATGATACTCAGATGAAGATTTCTGTTTTATAGTAAATTTATTGGTATATGAGACGTAATACAAAATATTCCTTTCTTAAAAAAAAAAAAAAGAAGTTTTGCTGTGTGTATTGCCTTCGACCTCTCGAGTTCCGTAGGTGCAGGCAACTTGCACAAACCATACCTACTAATTTTCATAAAACTTTATTATTTCCAGTCTCTTTACTGTAAACGATGCCAAACTACGGATTTTTTTAATTAAGTAGTAAATATCTTAAGTTCTTTTAAGTTAAATTAAAACTTACCTTAGTAATCTACTTGAATTGAACTTTAAAATACAACTTTAAGTAAAAACGCTACTCTACATATGGTTGTAATTTATCTTTATTCTTTTGAACTGTGTTTCAGGTTGATTGCAATATTTTGTTGATAACAAATAACTTTTCGAATTCCATTCTAGACCGTTTATAAATTTATTTGCTATGGATTTGTTGTGCCTTTGCAAACCGTTTACATAATCAAAGCATTTATTTTCCTTCGCTTATATTATTCAAGGAACAATAGACACCTGTAAATACTCACCTATTTATAACATTAATTATTATTTCTTTCATAAAATACGATTGGACTATGTCTTTTCCAAGTACAATACAATCATAAATCGTAAAATTATTAATACACTGCCGCAAATATACCCATCTGTTCATTATTAGCTAAGTGAGAATGGTTTATTAGGACACAAAAATATTACGTGAGAAGACTAATCCTTCTTTCTTCGTCTTAATATTTCCCGATACTGCCCTTTGGTCATGCTCATGATTTTCCTAATAACCTTTAGGCGTTTGTGCACTTCGCAATTTTTCCAGTAATTTTCTGGTTCCTATCTGATTTCTTTTTAAATAAAAAAACTATTCTATTATTTTTTTTCTTAATTCATGTTTTCTTTGTTACAAGGACTCGTGCCGTCTGGTGGGCGGATCCAAGTTCTACGAGGTGATGGAAGGGACCACCTCTGCTGAAGTCTCGACGCCATCACCTACAGAGAAACAGGACCACATGAAGCCTATTGAGAGCGACGATGAAGGTTCGTATTTAATATCGAAAAAGTTCAGCCCCTGTAGCATGTTGCTGCGAAAAGGCCGCGATAGTCATTTATTATCGCATTTATCTGTCAAAATGTATAGAAATGTTACAGATAGATGTGATATATATCGCTAATCGCGGTCTTATGGCGGCTGCATGCTGCAAGGGCTGGTAATATTAATCAGGAACGAATTCCGTGCGAGAAGAGATCAGAAACTTTTAATCTAAGTAGTGGAGGGATGAAACTCTTAAAAAATATAATTTATTAATCGATCGTATAGAGAGCTTATTACCTACTATAGATTACTTCATGCTAGAGGCTATTATTATTAAGACAATTTCTGTCAGGTAACTTATAGCTTGGTAAAGTTCTGCTTATCTCAAGAAATCCTTTGCAAATCATGCCCACTATAACATTATTGTAGTTAGTTTTTGTCTATCCTTAGTTTACCTGTGGCCCCATTGTTAAAATACTTTTCACCAAGCTATATCGGCTATTTGGGTCCAACAGTAAAAGGCTAAAATAAACAAATCCCTTAGCAAACAGTCACTTCCCTGACCATAAGCCGACCTTGGTGTATAGAGGACTCTATTGATCGTGCTGTCCTTGTCGTTCGCATGCTACATACGCCATTGTCCTTGTCGCACGCTACCCTTTGCCTTCGAAGAACTACACTACAGTAATTACGTGATTGCATGTTTTTATATGAATTGCAGAGTAATAGGGAAGTCAGTTATCTATCACTCGTATTTTTCTACTGCGTGTATGTTTGTTCATGATTTGTGATGCGATAACATTATGCGTTTACGTTGTCAACTTAATACTAGGCGATTATTTACAGAATACAACTGTATCTGCTACAATCTAGGCGCCCGCCGCGCTTTGGTATAAAGTAATCTGTGCTACAATTTTCTTTGTTATGAATAAACTTGTAAACTACTTCACCGATTTTGAGAAAATAAAAACTGGCAGCATTAGTCAGGAGTAAATCGGCTACTTTAAAAAAATATATCTTATGCTCCCATTGCTGTCTATTCTGACGACACCATTCTAGTTTGAAAATAGCAGTCACTTTCTTAACTATGAAAAATGAAAGAGATAAGAAATAAATATGTAGAAGATTGACATTCCTAAATTGACGTAAGATGCTCAATTCTTAAAATTCCGTAATTTAAGCGTCTTACGTGAGTTAAGAAATGTCACAAATCAAGTGATGTGTTTATTTTCTATCTTTTTTATTTGTCAAAGTTGAGAAAGTTACAGCGCTATCTAAAAATTTGTTAAGGATTGTTGTCGCCAAAATCGAATGCATTTCCCACGGGCGGGGCAAGTAAACACACGAGTGACTTATGTTTCGTATAGCTTGGCCACGTTTTAAAAAGACCTACCATAGAGTCATGAATCATGATAGGCTCTTTTCTTTAGTTACTCGTCAGAGTATACTATCTCACAATGCTTGTATCGTTTGCAGTATCAGACGTGGACCAAGAGTGCACAGTGTTCAGCGGAGTGAGTTACCTGGGCGCTCAGAACATCGCCGACCCGAAGTCAGAGAGCGACATACAACGAATCATGAAGGAGCTCAGCTCTATGCCCGAGAATAGGGATGGCATCGCCGTCTCGATATCGATACCTGTGTGCTCGCAAGGGCTTGTTGTGTGAGTATTGAATTATGATTCTAAAATGCAAATAACTTGGGTTATTTGAGATGAACCCCTTATTACCAAATTTTAATCATAATCATGAAGCTCTTGCATCGCGACAGGTTACTTTCACACAGATATATTTTCAAGCACAGCAAAATATGATTATTCTCTCTTTGTTTATTGTACCTACTACCTACTAAAAATTACACAATAGCTAATAAGTCATGCTATCATATTATCATACAAAGTAATATGATGCTCATAAGATGCTAATAAGATGCTCTTTATCAAAATGAAGAGCATCACAACAGTTATCTCTAATTTATACCTCAAGACGTTTGCTTTGACATTGTCTATTCATATATGTAATCGTGATCATAAAAACCTATGTTGTAACCTATAACCAAAACACCCCGTTGATATTTTGTTCCCAGCCTGAATAAATAACCAAATTTCTCTAAATTTTGGCCTGGTAGTGTTTACTAAACGTTTTAGCGAATGAAAATCTTACTAAATATATTTCCACAGGCTATACCAAGCGGACGCGAACAGTGTAATGACGCGTTACGCCGTCAACCGCATTTCGTTCTACGCGCGCGGCTCGCCCGGCTCGCCCGTCGCTTCGTGCTTCGCCTTCACCTGGTCCCACGGGGAGACGAAGGAGTCAGCTGTGTACCGGTGCCATGTGTTCCGTTGTCACATCGCTGAAGCCGTCAGCCAAGTCTCCAGTAAGTAACATTTCGTTTCGTGCGGGCATAGCCCGTCGCTTCGTGCTTCGCCTTCACCTGGTTCCACGGAGAAACGAAGGAATCAGCTGTGTATCGCTGCCATGTGTTCCGATACCACATCGCCGAAGCCGTCAGCCAAGACTCCAGTAAGTAGCATTTCGTGTCGTGCAGGAATAGCCTGTCGCTTCGTGCTTCGCCTTCACTTGGTCCCCCCACGGAGAAACGAAGGAATCAGCTGTGTACCGGCGTCATGTGTTCCGATGCCACATCGCCGAAGCTGTCAGCCAAGTCTCCAGTAAGTACCTACTACCATGTCTAGAATGTTGCGGATATATCCTGCAATAGCCCGTCGCTTCGTAATGCGCCTTCACCTGGTCCCACGGCGAGACGAAGGAGTCAGCTGTGTACCAGTACCATGGTGTTCCGATGCCACATCGCTGAAGCCGTCAGCCAGACGTCGATGAGTTGAGTGGATGTTATAACTCAAGGGAAGCTAAAACAGTCTTTAAAAAGTATTATTACGATGGCACATCTCATTATGCAACCTTATAACGTCCTACGGTAATATACTACGTCATTGTTTAACGTCATAATATCCATGAAGTAGATTGGCGTATGCAATATTTATTACGTAGTATACATTCGTCAATGCACTAGACTACACGTGGAAGTCTTATCTTTACGTACTCCAACTCCGAAATACTATACCAGTATTGAATAAAGCAGTTGCATGTCGTATGTATTGTGAAGACGTCTATCATTGAAAAAAAATATATATAGTGCAAAAAGTGATCATGAAACTAAAAATACGTGTGTATGATGAAGACACCGCAGGTACGCCATTGCAATTATTGACATTAAAAAAAAAATTAAAAAAAATCATCCATTCTTCTGAGAACAATCTAGCTGAACCAATTTTGATGTGAGTTTTCATGTCTAATAATTTCCGAAACAAACAGCCCATCAACCACATCAACAAACATAAACAGTAGTGCCTATATTTGCATATCGACCTATTTACAGCAAATTTTCCACTTTCATGATTCGTCTAAATTGGAACACCAAACTAACTGCCCGCCATGTATTTGAGCACCCATTTATAATGATTTGCCTCCATCGTTATATTGAAATCAGTTCATCAAATAAGCGAGGCAGTTGGCTGTGCATTGTTATAGACTTTAGACGTAGCACAATCATTGTGAATCGTGAAGTATTATAAATGAATTTTTTTAGAAGTTTAGTCAATAGATACTTGGGGATTATTTTACTTTAATAATTCATGTAAGTAGACTTAATTCGTAATTTCTTTGATTTTACTGTAAAGTCTGTTTCGGGGTGTTATATTTTCACCAATTTCTGCTGACAAACAAAACTGTTCGCACATTTCATATCCTTGGTTAAAAACACCCGCTTATCATTAGGTATCCTTTGCCTCGCTAACCATCAGGCGTACCATTAGCTTGTTTTCCGTTTGGTTTACTGAAAAAAAAAAACTGTTAATTTTACCTTACGCTATGAGTATACTATATTTAGCCGCTTCCGTCTGTTAATTCATTCAATGAATCACTGTTTAATAGCACATGTGGAAGTGTCCTTAATAATAATTAACGAGACACAACACTAATACAATAATGCTTGTTCAAAGTTACATAATATGGTATAAATATTTGTCCAGTCTTATTAGAAAAATAACAAAGCATTAAAAATAAACTGTCACACCAAACTAACAAAGTAAAGCGCTTGTTGCTACAGTTAGTTTTCTTATCTGGAAAAATAAAAATATCTTTCACAATTATCTTATCCTGTGTTTAAGTTAGGTAGTTGACATGAGAAGTAAATAATTGTGATGCAGGACATAAACAAATATATCATCACGGTAAAATACAGATACTTATATCTTTTTAAATCTCTATTCTTTGTTATATTACGGTAACCACTTTTACTAAAATATGATATATCTGATATCCGTTAAAATACAACAGACAGCCTTCATAAATGTATGTAATATAGATACATATTTAATGGGTTCAACGAATAACCCAGGCCCTTTACCTGTGTTTAAATGCCAATGACTCTTCTGACATTACGGTTGACTTTACTCCTTTATGACCGACAAAACATCTATAGAGATTGATTCTTACTTATTTAGATTATTGATCTAGACTTTTTAGGGTTTTTAGCTGGCGTTAAATAAAGGCCCATAAAGTAACTCAGGGTAGGTAAGTTTGTTGCTACTGCAAAAAATATATCAAGATCTGATTATGTTATGCTAGCTAGATGAGCTTACATAACATACTTACGTCATATATCACGCCTGTATCCCTGATGGGGTAGGCAGATCGTCAATGACCCAAACAAAGATACCGCCACGTCTGACAGGTTTTGAGGGTTGTTTAAGATAGATCTGTATATTGCTCAGGTTGTCGCCTAAATTACAATATACTAAAACCCTCAAATCCCTTAGCTGGTTTTTACAGGATGCCCGGGAGGAGAGATGCAACTGGCATTTTCTATATTTTTCTATCGCTCACAGTCCAGCACGAAAGTTTTATTTGCCTGGTGTTACTAAAAATGAAAATCTTTCAAATAAAATAGGTGAGTATATGTTCCTTGAATAAAATTAACCAAAATACATAGGCAGGCACTCTGTGTAAAAACCAAAACTCTGAACCATGAATCCGACCCGACATAAACACCGGATGAGTCAAGGGCAATTAATGGTATTAGTTTTTACCTAGACAAGGGCGAAAACGTTGACGCCAGAGCTAATAAAATGTAAATAAATCCGCCCAATAACGTAATGAACATTGGATTTACATGAATACTTAGCAGATTACTTTAAAATAAATACATTGTGAAATAATAATAGCTCTATATAATTTTCATTTATAATGATGATCGGCCGTGATGTGATGTCATTTAATGACATTTATTTCTATATTTTAAACCTACCTTTTTTAAAGTTACGCCAATTACAATTGATACACATAAATTATACATGCTATGAATTCTCATCAAATAGGTAATATTCCTGTGACCTTTCTTGACCCCAAGATGTACTAAGTTTGACAATCGATTGTATGACCTTGAACTAATACGGATCCACCTAATTCGATAAATTTTATAAACAAAAGCCCGGAATTTACCTTTATTAGTATGTGTGCATGACATATACGGGGTGTAAGGAACAGCGTACCAGAAACTGAAAGGGGTTGTGCTCAGTCAACATAACTGAAACACGTTCACCAGGAAATTCTTTCAGGAAATTAAAAAATACTACTACTACCTCGATCATACAATTTGTACGGAAAAGTAAATAAAAATTCGTCTCCTGAAAGAATTTCCTGGTGAAAATTCCTCAGTTTTGTTAACTGACTGAGCAACCCCTATAAGTTTTCGGTACGCTGTCCCTTACACCCCGTATGTACATGACATATTTGTTTGTAGCCTAACCTTAAAATATCAGTTGACTCAACCCACAACACTCATCGACACACATTGTTTTAGCTTCGATAACGAACTTTAGTGTCCTTATTCCGAAGTAGGATATTTCTATCCCATTTTGATTTGTATTAAGTTTACCAGTTATTTAAGAACAAATTAGCATGATATTACTTTTTACTCTCATTAGCAATTTACTAACAAACAATTGAAAACTTTCTCTCTTCTATTTATGATAAATAAATGTAAGTTATTATTCCTGTCACATAGAACTTGTTCAAAAACACAGGATTTTAGTCGGGACTCGTTCACATCACGACTAAACTTGACGTAACTATCTATAGAATTTTGAACTGACAGAATTATATTAAGTCCGTCTCTACTGTTTTATTTTAGTAAAATCTTGTTTACGCCGAATTGTAGCCAATGTTTAAGATAATTGAGTAATTAAGGTCACTGTCACTAAAAATCTGCGCTTGCTGACTAAAAACTAGATGCTCACTAAACCAGAATAGGTCGTTGCCTTATCTGAGCGATTGAATGTTTGTTTTTTTCATAAACTCGCCCGCTTTAGCGTCGACCGCTTGTTTCGCGCCGTGATTTCGCGCTAGACGAAAGATTATCTAATTAAAACTGTCTGGATAGAATACAGTTGTGCTTAAGTGCATAAGTTTTTTTTAATTGTGCATATTGTTCTGTACTATGGTGTTGTTTTGTGGTTAAAATACAATAAAGTTCCTGTGTTTGTGGTGGGTCAATGATTCATGTTTATGTGCCATAGGTATATAAGTATCCCTGGGATTTTTCATAAGGTAAATTATAAAATACATAAAAATTTACATATTATTATCTTTATATTTTTTAATTCTATATTGACTATAATATTCATACTTTGTGTTTACGCCCACCACATATTTGATGGATAAAGATAACAGCATATCAATTTACCGTTAGAATGAACCGTACCGAGCGAATAGTAGTATGTAGTAGTTCGGCAAAAAAGTTAATTCATATTAATTATAAGGTAGTCCCTGATGTTTATCATCGGATATAATGGTGTCGATTTTTGTTTTCTCTCGAGAATTTTGGGGTTTATTAATCTATTTTTTATGACCATCTATCTAACTACATCAATGCCAAAATCACGTTCAGCAAACATTTGAAAATAGATTATCAGAATATTTGTGTTTTGCGAGGATCGAACCCACGATCTTCAGCACAGCGCCACAGTCACTATCCGCTGAGCTATTGGTTAAAATAACATTATTAAGGGCATTTAGTATTCTTAGTTACTTCCTGAAAGCAATTTTGTTTGTGAGCACAGGTAAACGATTCCTTTAATTAGAGGGTTGCCTAATAAAACGTTCATATCCTGAATATTCGATTTCAAGGTTTGACTATGATAAATTAATGTGTAACAGATTTGTGAACTCGCCTGAATTAAACTACACTTAATTTTTGACCTATTTTATGCATTAGATTAGACAATGTAATTTGATTGAATGAAACAGATTAAAGTAAGGATTAAATTCTCCATTCTGACTACCTCCCCGGTAGCTCAGTTGGCAGAGCGATGGAACGGCATTCCGAAGGTCGCCGGTTCAAACCCTGCCCGCGACGAATTTTTAATTTCTTACTTCTCATATTTATAAAATAAAATAGCACTGTGAGTGTAAAAATCCTCAAAACAAGCTCACCTATAAGGCTGTTCAATCTTTTTTTTTTTTTGGCAATCGTCAACCCAGATTTGGGGACACTTCTGCCAGTGTCGAGTGTAGAACAGAAACTATTTACAAAGATTATTGAGCGTACTAACCAAATCTGTACATAGAAGACAAATAAGAAGGCAACTAGTGTCAGATTTTCGCGAATTGGTAGACGTAGTGTGAACTTACTGAGAGTGAGACCACGCTGGATGTTCGTAAGAAAGGCTGAAGATCGAGCTGAGTGGCGTACTATGTAAGGCCTATGTTCAGCAGTGGACTGTTGCATGCTGATGATGATGAGTGTCAGATATTAAGAATCTACGTCTACACTACTCTTTTATATAACACTAAATTTAAACTTCTTTGCCCCCAGGTTGTTTCGCCAAGGCGTTCGAGCGCATCCCTCGTTCCATGGCGTCTTCTATAATCGGTGACCTGAGTGCGGCCCCTTCGATGACGGGCTCGCTGACTGAGTGCGGCCCTGTGGCGCCCCCTATGCAGCTGATGCATGTACTGGAGTGCACTGTGGACATTAAGGAGAGTGATGCTAAGGTAATGCCCAAATATTTGTGGTACTGGCAATGCTATTCTATATTTCGAGAATCGTTTCACACTATAACCCTGTAAAATTAAGGAAAGGAAGGAACGAAAGGAAAATAAAAGAAGTATCTGAAATCTATAGAATTGTATCTGTCACAGGCTCACAGCTGCCATCCCAAACTATTTTGAGATTTTTGAATTCTTTACTTTTATGATATACTATTGAGTGGTTGTGTGAACATAAAACATATCTACATCGTTAAAAATATTTATACAGAACGTGTTGCCGAAACGATAAGCTGATTGGACGCTTATATTACCTATTACAAAGCGTTTTTGATGTATTGCAAAAAATATGTGATTTATGAACAAAATAAAAACAATAACGTAATTCGACTTTCTATTTTTAGGGCACATTCAGCCACGTCCCCAAAGAGCGGCTCGGCTTCAAGCTGCGCGGCGGCATCGACAAACAAGTGACGATCAACGTGCAACAAGTCACCAACAACGCACCCGCAGAGGGGGAGGATCCACAGGTGACTGGTGCATTCTATTCTATACTCGTCCTTAGTTATTCGAGGCATTCATACACGTTCACGTAGAGTGGCCTAATCACGAGGCAACTTGCAAAAGAAACATCAAAAATGTAGGAATTGTTTTTCCACTCACGAACAGTGTCCTGTGGCTAGGCATCTACTCCTTAAATTCATGATACTTGCTAAATACGTTATTTTTTATTACATAATATAGAACGTCCAGCAGTGGGATAAATCGGGGTAGGAAAAAAATAATAGAACGATGTTTATGTGTTTCAGGCTGCCAACACTGGTGGGTTGTTCATAGAACGTTGCTTTGGGATCTTACTGGCTCCGGGCCGCAGCGTCAAACTCTCAGACATGAGGTTACTGGAAATGGTAAGAACTAAGAAATGCATCTGAAATTCACTTATTAAATTGTTTTGGTGTCGCTAAATTATTGTTGAAGAATTGGTTACATGACGAAAAACCATGATTCTACACCTACTCATAAATCAAACGGGGAGTCGAATACGAATTTATATGCATGCGGATGCATGTAAATCGGTACAAAACTTTGCAAATGCATGCTTCAAGTAATGCATCTACTTGGATTTATATGAAATCCGTCTTTTATAAAATTGATTTCGGTATAGTTCCTGCCGATGAGCTTACTTCGAGTGGTTTTCAGAATATTTTTCTAAAAAGTATCTGTTACTCAAATCCTCAAAGAGATCCATTTCTCAGGTGAGCGGCGCGGCGGGCGGGTCTAGTTGCTCAGTCTGCGCTTTATGGAACGCCGGGGAATCCGCCCTCGCAGCCTTCAACGTGGCTAGTGGGGATGGAGCCCCCGCCTACATGTCACTGGCGCTGGACCTTGTTATACGAGGCCTTTCGGACCCATTGCGGTGAGTCATGTAACAGATAATCATAATTATTAGTCTTCAGTTAATCACTGCTGAAGATAGGCCCAATCAGTCAAGGTAATGGACCTACTAAATCCACGCGGCTAAATGCAACGGCTGTCTGCGCCTTAAACAATGTCAGACCCACCGCGGTGAGACATGTAACAGATAGTTGAGATAGTCATTCATTATTATCAGATGGCAGTCGTTCTCTGCTAAAGATAAGCCCCGAAGCTTCTCTAGGTCTCGGTAGTGGACCTACTAAATCCACGGAAATAAATGCAACGGCTACCTACGCCGTTAACAAGGTTGCATCACTGTTTTTTTGAAATCTAAGCATATTTTTAATATTGTTTAAACTAAATACTTTTTAAATTAAATGCTGATTCTATATTTGTACTTAACAGGTTGGTGGTGGAGACTCCAGTGAAAATATACCCGCCTACAGAGAGGTTCTGGTATTACTCAAAGAGACCTCTCGTTCAACAGTTCTACATTAATCTCAAAGAGGTAACTATTCGAGCCATAAACGAATTAAGTACAACTCATTTCTAAACAGAAAAGTTAGAGAGCCTTTTGACATTTTATGCAACTGCAATAAAACAAAAAACACATAGACGACTCGACTACCTATTTTTACCTAACTAACCTAACTTCTATTTCCTCGCAGCTAGTTGACCCACTTGGCCAGCTGCAGTATGAAGTGGCGAGCGTGGAGACGTCCGGCGAGCTGGACCGCTCTCGACTGAACCTGCCACTCTCGCTATCCAGTTTACTGCCCTCGCCGCTATCGAGTGCACCTGCACCACCCTCCCCTTCGGAGCCGGACTCAGGTAAATGGCCAATGATGAATTCTATTTAAAAAAAAATGGTGATATATTTTTGGCTTTGGAATATAGTCATTTTCTAGCTATCGCAGTCCTAACCTCACCCGACAAAATTCTTGATCTTATTTCTTTGTCTTAGTGGTGTTAGTAACGTCTACTCGTATATTTTTATTAGAAAATGATATGTGTTAATTATTTCGCAGATGGGGATGAGCCGTTACTCAGTGGTACAGGAGAAGTGTCAAAGGATTGCGGCGAAGATGTGCTCGTGAATTGGGCCCAAGTTCTCAGAAGGTAAGAAGTCCTTCTTTCTGTGTCATTTGTGGGTCAACGATCGACCTGTTAAACCACCACATTTACAAGCCTGATTGTGAGAAGCAAGAAGATTCCGTGGTAGTTACATGAACTTTTGGGTTTAAAACTCTGATATCAGATTATCACAACCACCCATACTACAAAAGTAGAAGAATAACTAATCAATGGGTCGAGTCAGATCATAGATAGCATCAATAGTGATAAGCACACAATCAAGTTTTTCTTTGAGTAATAGATACAATTCATTTCTTTTACAGTTGGACAGGTCCGCGGCCTCGTGCGTTGAACACACTAGTGCGAGTGGGCGTGCCTGAAGCATTGCGGGGAGAAGTGTGGCTTAGACTGGCCGGAGTCGACCAGAATGATAAGCTCATGGAGACTTACAGAACACTTATTAGTAAGGTAAGCAGTCTGTGTTAACTTGCAATAAATATAATACTGTAATTTAAAATTCACATTATTTTCGAAATGAACTATGTGAATACCCCGACACCACCAATATACTCAAAAAACAGTACTATTTTCCGATAGTTGAAATAGCAGTACCTTGACATATTTTTGTCCAGCTTATGTTATGATATGATCAAACACTGAAACACAACTGCGAATTCGCATCGCATGTCTGCGTCGTTGTCAGCAGGGCATAAAGTTGATAATCGGCGACGCATATTTTTACGATGCAAATTCGCATATTTGTGTTTCGACCCTAAAATCAACTTGTCATAAACCGTAGAGTAAAATATTCACCGAACATAATTTCCCCCCAGGACTGTCCATTCGAAGCAGTGATCCAACGCGATATAGCGCGCACGTTCCCGGCGCACGACTTCTTCCGCGAGGCGGGCGGGCTCGGACAGGACTCGCTACTGCGCATGGCGCGCGCGTACGCCGTGTATGACGTGGAGGTCGGCTACTGCCAAGGACTCAGCTTCTTAGCCGCTACACTGCTGCTACACGTAAGATTTCCATAACATTATTTTTTTTACAGTGATATTTACCCTACATCTGTGTCTGTGAATGCCTTTAAACTGTAAGAGTGGATACTCTTTTCTACTTGTTATCGATGGCTGAAAATATTGCCGTTCGATTTTCGGTTCTATTCGCTTCTGAAATTAACTGAAGCCTGAAGACTGATGATCACACACTCTATAATTTGTTTTCATGCTGCAAACACGAATAAAATATTTCTTGAAATAATTAATGATTAAACGAACTTACCTGTATGTGAAGTTCTATCATAATTATACGAGTGTTTCGTCCGAAGAGATTATTAAATAGCACTTAGTAGTACGCAACATAGGCACCACCACATTTGCACTTATTTGAGAGGGTACTTAAAAAATTTCCCTCTATTAAATTTTATATTTTTCTCTGAGGGTAGTTCTGTTGCCCTAGCTCCGGCCTGGTACCGATTTGTACGTCATTAAGTTCAGATATTCTGTTCCTGAGATCGGTTCCTGAAACCTTATGATGGGGATTAGGGAGGGTTGGGTGTTAATAATCTCTTCGGACGAAACACTCGTATAATTATGATAGAACTTCACATACAGGTAAGTTCGTTTAATCATTAATTATACTTCGTGTTTCGTCACTCGAGATTATTAAATAGCACTTAGTAGACTTTGAGAGTTACGAGTAGAGGTTTCAGGAACGCGTTATTTTGTTATTCAGTAGATCTGATAAAACAAAATAAGGTGATGATTATTTAAAATCAATAGGTTATATGATTGTTTTAAATCAATAGTTTAGTTAATAAAGTAACTAAAATAAATCATTAGTTAAATAGGTATGATTAATGCATACGAGATGTAAACATAAGTATAGATATTATAACAACTTAAGTTTTATGGATCATATTGATCAAGAATGGCTCCTGGCCAAAAAGGTTCCATCAGCGCGTAACACATTTCAGTAACGGAAATTAGCTAAAATAGCGCTGTTAATAGACCAGCAGACGGTAGCGGATCTGGTTGACGCTGGTACCAGCGAGAGATCTGGTCCGAGAATTTAGCAGTAACCTTGTTATTCACCCAGCGGCTTAGTGTTTGCATTGACGCCGAATAGGTGTTTTTTTTTTTTTTCAAACTAAGATAAGTAGTTTTTCGTATTACGAAAGAATCATGTCCTAAGCAGGTAGCATTCTAGTTCTAGGTCCATTATTTATTTAATAGGTTTAGCTCCAAAAGAAAGGTAGGGATAAAAACTGTTTGTGTTGAACACGTCCGGGACGTTTAATTCAAAACTGAGATTTTAATTATAAGTAAAATAGTAAGTAAAATACTATGCATGTATATTTTTTACCCTAAACTATGCAAGTATATTTTTCTGCATTGATTCGATATGCCTTTCTTATAGAGAACGTTAGAGAGCGTTTAATATAGTTCTATTCTGATTTCTGGGGTACCATGACGAGAGGAACTAAAAAACGAGGTTGGTATATCCCACGTGACGTCATATTATATGGCGCGGATCGCAGCCTAAATATAAATAGGTACGCCTTTTTTTTTTTTTTTTAAACAAAAAAATAAGAAAATCTCTGCACACGGTCATGCAACGAGACAATATCATGTCCGATCCGATCAGTATGGTTAGCGCAGCTTTACAACTGTTCAAATAGAGAGCCGAATTGCGTACCTTTGGGAACAAGTCACAGTTCTTTTCTTGATAGAAATTTTACATTTAGTATACTGTCCCAGTTATTTGATAGATGAGGGAGTTATTATTAAAATCTATTAGTATTACTAGAGGGATAATATCCCTTCCTCCGGAATAAGAATCGGGAATCCTTCTGCTACTGCAAATTTGCAGCCTGCAAATATAGAAAATACGATGTTGGTTAGGAGAGAAAGTCAAGCTCTGACAAGGTAAATTGTGTACTTCTACAATTTCTGTGGTTCCGTCATGTACGATTCTCAGTAACATTTTTAGTGTGATATAGTTTGGACAGTCGATAGTTAACATTAACTGCAAATATATCAAGATCACAATTCCATGATACCATAATGATACATATTTCTTAAATCTTTTGTTTAATTATCTTTCAAACAAATCAATCTAATGG
>JARACY010001317.1:0-61067 GCA_029255725.1 Scrobipalpa atriplicella | reverse complement strand
TAATTTGTAAACTCCATCTATGCAATCTGCAGTGGCAATTAGTTCTCCGTTCCGTTTTTAATCAAACATTGATCTTTAGTGAATCTTACATCATTTCCTCTCTGGATAAGCTGGCTGACCGAGAGTAAATTTGTCGCAAGACTGGGCACGTACAACACATCTGTAACGTGTATATCGTATTCTTTATCATCCACTATTGTTGTTATTTCAGTATCGCCACAACAATCCTCAGTGATCATTGATTTGTCCGCAATAACAATCTCGTCAACAAGTGATTGGTTTGACACATTCTTCAACCATTGTTTTCTCGTAGTCATGTGCATGCTGGCACCTGAATCGATATACCAGTCTGTGGTCTTGAACGTCTGCTCAGAAATATAGCACTAAATGCATTCGATTGCATTTTCTTTTCTGTATATTGCACTGATTCTTGTAGTGCCCGGTCTTTTTACACTTGTAGCATTTTACATGCGATTTTGACGTTTCGGTCGAACTGACGTTAGCTCCGTTCCGGTTCATTCCGTTCATTCGATCTCGAGCTTGCTTTGGGGTTGCCATTTTTTGAGGACAAACGCAGCACTTTGGCTATTTCCGGTGCTAACTTCACTCGCATCCTCTATGTCTATGAGCTTCGATTTAATGGCGTCGGCCGTTATTTCCATGCCCGAATGCTCGATCGCCATGATCATCGGCGAGAATTTCTCAGGCAGTCCAGCCAAAAGCAAGCTCGAGATCGAATGAACGGAATGAACCGGAACGGAGCTAACGTCAGTTCGACCGAAACGTCAAAATCGCATGTAAAATGCTACAAGTGTAAAAGACCGGGCACTACAAGAATCAGTGCAAATATACAGAAAAGAAAATGCAATCGAATGCATTTAGTGCTATATTTCTGAGCAGAACGTTCAAGACCACAGGACTGGTATATCGATTCAGGTGCCAGCATGCACTTGACTACGAGAAAACAATGGTTGAAGAATGTGTCAAACCAATCACTTGTTGACGAGATTGTTATTGCGGACAAATCAATGATCACTGTGGATTGTTGTGGCGATACTGAAATAACAACAATAGTGGATGATAAGAATACGATATACACGTTACAGATGTGTTGTACGTGCCCAGTCTTGCGACAAATTTACTCTCGGTCAGCCAGCTTATCCAGAGAGGAAATGATGTAAGATTCACTAAAGATCAATGTTTGATTAAAAACGGAAACGGAGAACTAATTGCACTGCAGATTGCATAGATGGAGTTTACAAATTAAATATAAGACAAGTTGATTGTCTGTTTGCTCCAGTTTCGAAACGAGTGTGGCATCGCAGATTTGCACACCTAAACAACAGTGATTTGGAAAGAATGAGAGATGGTGCAGTTATTGGTATGTCTTACACTGATAGCTCACCGGTTAGTCAGACAAACTGTATAGTGTGCTGCGAAGGGAAGCAGGCGCGGTTACCATTCTCACATATTGGTAACAGAAGCGAAGAATTGCTCCACACCTGTCCATGCAGACATTTGCGGACCAATGGAAACCAAATCAATTGCGGGATCAAGATATTTCTTACTATTTGTGGATGACAGAAGTAAGATGGCCTTTGTTATTTCCTGAGACAAAAGATCAAGCCCTAATAAATTCAAAGCATTTAAAAACTATGCAGAGAACCAGACAGGAAAACAGATCAAGGTTTTAAGAACTGCAATGGTTAGAGTTTTGCAATAAGCAGTTTGATAAGTTTTTTGGAAGATGCAGGAATATTGCACCAAAAAACTAACCCTACACCCCACAACAGAATGGGTTGTGTGAAAGCTTAACCGAACTGTGGTAGAAAAAGCCAAATGTTTGTTGTTTGATGCTGGGCCTAAATAAACGTTTTTGGGCAGAAGCTGTGAATACAGCAGTATATCTGAGGAACAGATCAGTATCTGCAGGCTGAACAACAAAACACCCTTTGAATTGTGGACAGGAAGTAAACCAGAAGTCAGTCACCTGCGTATCTTCGGCAGTAAGGCAATGGTACACATACCGAAAGAAAAGGCTCAAGTGGGATAAGAAAGCAACTCATGCATCTTGGTTGGCTACCCAGACAACGTGAAAGGTGTACAGAGTTTACAATCCCAACAATAACACAATAACTACTTCTCGAGATATTGTTGTGATTGAGGAGGGAATTGTTCAACCGATGTCCAGTATCTGAATCAAGCCTTGAGTTTGTGACTAAGACAGAGTGCCAGAAACAGTAGATGCAGAATCCAGTTCCAGCTCCAGGGTTGCTGAGGATGACATCAAACCTGAATCCAGCTCCGGCTCCAGGGCAACTGAGGATGACATCAAAGTAGAATCCAGTTCCAGTCCCAGGGCAGATGAGGATGCTGTTGGCCAGGACTTGAACAGCTCTACCTCCGACTCAGAGTTTCATGATGTTCAGGAACCTGAGGTTCCTGCTGCAGTTCCAGAGCAACAAGATGTGACACCAGGTGAACCAGCTGTCGTTGAAAGTGTCGCGTCTAGGGAGCGTCGTGTGCGTAAAAAGCCAGATCGCTTCGGTTTTGCTAGTGTGAGTGGGAGTGCGGGTAGTGAAGAGCAGGTCGATCTTGCTAGTGTGAGTGAAAATGACTGTTGTGAAATAACACTTCAAGAAGCTCTAAATGGACCAGACAGTGCTCAGTGGACGCAGGCTATGCGTGATGAACTTAATTCATTTGAAGAAAATGAAGCATGGGAAGTTGTGGACTTACCAGTGAACAGTACGGTTGTACCATGCAAGTGGGTGTTCAAGCGGAAAATAGACAGTGACAATAATGTGAGATATCGTGCAAGGTTGGTGGCCAAAGGATTTGTCCAAAGACCAGGTATAGACTTTGATGAAACCTTTTCCCCTGTGCTGAGACACTCATCTTTAAGATTACTTTTTGCTTTGGCGGCTCAGATGAAACTGGATGTGACACATCTAGACGTGAAAACTGCTTTCTTAAATGGTTTTCTGAAAGAAACTGTTTACATGAAAATGCCAGTAGGTTTTGAATGTACTAACAGTAGTAATAAAGTGCTTAAACTGAAGAAAGCCATTTATGGTTTAAAGCAGTCTTCCAGAGCCTGGTACCAAAGAGTTGATAGTTTTTTGGAGACTATTGGATTTAAGAGATCTCAGCTTGAACCATGTTTGTATACCAAGATAAATGGTTGTGATAAAATATACATTGCTTTGTATGTCGATGATTTCCTTGTTTTTTCGAACAGTTCAGCTGAAACAGAGTCAATTAAACAAAAATTGTCATCTATCTTTAAAATAAAGGATTTGGGAAGTGTAAAGCAATGTTTAGGCATGCGTGTGCGAGTAGATAAGCAAAATGGTGTTGTAACACTAGACCAGGAACAATATATTGAAAAGTTGTCAGAAAGGTTTAACATAAAAAATTGTAAACATACATACACACCTATTGAACCGAAATTGAATTTAGAAAAAGGAGAAAATTGTAATTTTCAATCTCAATTACCCTATCAAAAATTAATAGGATGTATGATGTACTTGGCTGTGCTCACAAGGCCTGATATTGTTTTTTCAGTCAATTATCTCAGTCAGTTCAATAACAATTACAATGAAGTACACTGGGTATATGCCAAAAGGGTATTAAAATATTTAAAAACAACAAAACATTTTTGTCTTAAATATACTGCAAATGGTAATTCAGAAATAGTGTCTTATGTTGATGCTGATTGGGCAAGCAATGTATTAGACAGGCGCTCATATACAGGCTTCTTCTTTTCTCTTTCTGGCGGTGCCATTTCATGGCAAACTAGGAAGCAAGTCACTGTTGCCTTGTCAAGCACCGAGGCAGAATATATGGGCATTTCTGATTGTTGCAAAGAAGCAATTTATTTGAGAAATTTGCAACATGAAATAACAAATGAGTTATATGTAATAACTATTTATAATGACAATCAATCAGCAATGAGGTTGGCAAATAATAATTGTTTGCACAAAAGATCAAAACATATCGATATTCGTTTTCACTTTTTCAGAGAGCATTTGAACAATAATATTATCCGATTGGATTATTTACCAACCTCAGACATGCCTGCTGATATATTCACAAAAGGCTTGAATGCTGTTAAGCATTATAAATTTTTGGAAATGTTAGGTATAAATAAGTAAAACAAAATTAAGTATTGTTTGTGGGTTTGTGCAGTTTATTTTGTTAAGTGGGAGTGTTGTTTGATAACAAAATAAATATTTTTAATGTGTACAATGTGAACCCTAACGCCATCTCTTTAATAAATAAGTTAACTATAATAATGTATGATTTGTGGTCGGTCTCATGTCGGTCTTAAAAAAAAATAAAGTTCAGTTCGTTCCCTGCAATCGTCGTTTCATTTAAGAGGAATTAATGGATAACCCTTTAACTGCGGCTAGCTTGACCGATGCCCTACTTGTAAAAAAATTATGACCTCAGTAAAAGTGTCACAGTTTTCGAAATATCGTACAAAAACCGATTTTTTAATAATTTTCTCCCTACGCTCAGTTATTTTCATGCCATTTCATCAAATATCAACATTTTTGGGTTTTTTATTTTTTTTAATATACCTTAATAGTTGATACTTAAAATGAATACATTATTTTAGTACCTATTTATAAGAAAATAATTCAAAAAATAAGTTTTATTGAAAAAATTAGGCATAATATTTTTAAAATTTTGTCTTTGACCTCCTACGGTGAAAAAAAAAAGTGACACTTTTACTGAGGTCATAATTTTTTTACAAGTAGGGCATCGGTCAAGCTAGCCGCAGTTAAAGGGTTATCCATTAATTCCTGGACACCCTGTATATCTATGTGTTTTAAATCTCATTAACATTTACGAAATAAAACGAAGCACAAGACTTATGCATCTTCATAGTAAGTATGACTGCATTTTGAAATACGCCTTATCCGTTCCTCTATTTAAACACTATGTTAATCAGGCCATATAAAAACATTAAATAAAAAATCTAAGTTTAAACAATCAACCCTTTTAACCTACTTACCAAACAGCGGGAAAACGCACCCATCTTACACACATATAAACGTGGTTAAACACATAACGACATAATATATGTAAATCTGCAATTATACTTATCTAACGCGAAACCCATACATTATGTAATTACAAATACATTAACGCGTAGGGGTCAGTTTACACCGAGAAGCGATGCGACGCGGAAAGAAGGATTTTTATTTTCAGGAAATGAAAAATAGCCAATCTTTTTCAATAAATAAAAAGATTTGTTTGATTAAGGTGGTCATTTTGTCTTCGTCTTTTTTCATTTTCTGAAAGAATTTCCTAGTGAAAGTTGTTTAGTTTCGTAGACTGAGCAACCTCTCTCAGTTTCTGGTATGCTGTCCCTTACACCCGGTGATTGTGTGAGTGATTCATGAACAGAACTAACTAACTCAAAACTATTCGCGCCGTGAGGTGTATGCAGCCTGTCACTTTGTAGTACAACGAGATGCATCTTCAAGCAGCATTGCGCCGCGTCGCGTCGCATCGCTTCCCGGTGTGAACTGACCCTATGTTTCCGTTATATAACTGAAGTGTCCGTTAACAAGAGACGTTGGATTTGAAGGTTTATCTCTTAACTGACCTTTTGTTGTCTGATGTGTTATGTTATGACTACTCGCTTATTGTATTGAGTAGTCGGCTGTGGAGTCATTGACTCCTTTATGTAATAAAAAGATTTTAATATATTTATCTATTGCACCTATGATTGATGTAGTGCACCAAACTTTTAAGATGACTTCTGAAAGGTGTAGAAGCTTATGTAGAGTCATATATAATGGATAGTTCACATTTGACAGCTCTCTATGTACCTTACCTACTTAAATATATCACATGATATTATGATGTCAATGTCAAATGTAATCTATTATCTTGGCTCTACCTTAAGAAAGTACGTGTTTTGGATTTTGGAGCGGAAAAGGGATATTTCTACTAAATGAAGTGAAAATTTTGGAAATTAATGCAACGATATTTTTATTGAGTTACATCAGTAGAATAACTAGGTACCAGCAATAATACTCATCACTAATAGTAACATATTAAAGCTTGTATTTATAAAGCGATCTCAAGATTGAGAGCAATATTGAGTGCGGATTTGACAGGTAATTTTGTACTGGAATGACATTTCTGATACGAACTCAAACTCGCTGTCACTCTTGAGAGCTGATTATAAATACGAGCCTAACTGGTTCAAGTTTAAAGTTACGTAATGTTAAGGTCTAAACTAATAACATGAATGATGGGCATATAAAATTGCCGCCCAAGTGTAATTCTGATTATACAGATCGAGTTCCAAAGTAGATCAATGTTTTAATGATCGGATTGCGTGTTACAGTGATCTAATAGTTAGTATGCTTTTGATCAATCGATTTGGCAATAAGTGTGTTTAGTTTTCATCTTCGACACATTATGAAATATTGCACTGATTTGTGTTTACTACTAGTATTTCCTATTTATAAGATTAACTATATATATAGATTAAGTGGGAAAGAGTTCTTTCACATTATTAATAGAGTCAAAATCAGAGACTGTGTAACAGCTTTAAAACTATAACATGAACCTTTAACTGCTTTAGTAGACTGGAGGATAAAAGAGCTATAAATATAATGCATTTATTTGAGAACTTAACGGGATAGATAAATGACAATTGAAACCTTTAGAATGCATAGCAATAAATAATAGTTGATTGGTGAAAAAAAGGTCATACTTATTAGGTGTAGTACCATGACTACACTATATTCATTAGTACTGTTATTATATCATCAAACATATGTGGTCCACATACGATTCCCATTGGATTTCACAGAAAACAGCATCGAAGAATAACACCATAACGGTTTATATAACATTTTCCCGGCTTGGGAAACTGCAGTGATTTTGTGGGTAATACGTTATGTTATGTTACGTGTGTGAGCTTTTGTCTGCCTCGTTATGGTGTTATGTGTGACTGTTTCCATGGTGTTTATGGCGTCCTAAATTCATGTGATTACGATGGAACTTTCTATAAGTAACTTTATTTTGTAGGATTTTGGACTGGAAGCGATCCAACGCTACGAAGCGTGAAGAGCATGACTCAACTAAATCTCAACCGAAACTGTTGCCATCCCTTTCTTTTCTTTTAGGTAGGATAGACCGATAGCAGGTGACTATTTTAGTCAAGATTTAGTGCTTTTTTGAGCATACGAATTGATACAAATAACTTGGAATTTACCTTTATTTATGAATGAAATAGCTAACAATGCGTTTACCTTGATACTACGATCTTTGATACGATAAGCAGAGGTCCAAAGGGGACCCTACCAGATCCTGCTCCAACCATGTCATACAAACAAACATACCTCATTTCCTTAACCCACTGTCATCCATCATCCATGTCCTCCTAATGTCCACAATTTGTGCACATACCCTGCAGACGTTGGGTTGCCTCATTCGCCTCACAACAGCCATCTACTCCACGGAATTGCAAAACTTAATGCAACATTAACAGGACGTTGCCTCATTTAGAGGAGAATCTAGATTCTCCTAGACCTCTTTGGCAAACCTAATACAAATTTTTATTAAAAGAAAAAGAAACAGATTTAATAATAATATTAATCCTTTTTGGTGAATCCGACCTGGCCAGTACAAATAGAACTTTGATAGATCGCCTTTTGCGTAATTTTTTTTATTTGGTTTTTCCGTGTTGCAAATGCCATTTATTTATTTTTCAGTGATAACCTGCCAGTTTCTACGCTGAAATCTCATTTACAGATACTTATTTTATACCACTACTGATTGGCTGAATTTAAAGAAAAAAATAATTACATAAATTTCAATGTCATCATTTCCTTTTTTCCGAGAGCTTTTCGGCCTGTATTATTATTCAAAAAGTTTGTATTGCGACATTGAATTAAAATACCTTCCTTATCAAAATACGCAAAGATTATCTAGAAAAGAATGTTTGACTGGAAATGCCATACATATTATTAGATAAAAAAAAAATGTATAAAGTATCGTTCTACTAACCATTTATCCAGGTCACTTACCAGCCTCTTTGTGCGGTAGCGTGCAAAAAGTAATATTATTCTCTTTAAAATGACATAAAAAACGTAACGTAATGTAAGAAATTGTAATTTTGGCATTACATTTCATTCTTTTTCTGTTCCCACGGACTGTCGAGATGGATTTATATTGTTTGATAGTGGGTTTAGATAATCTAATCGCTTGTAAAAGTAGTTTTAGGAATCTAAGTGAATCTTATCTTTTACATGATGTCTTTGATAAAATATATTGTATCATTATGATGTCATAGTATTAGGTAAGGGATTTTATAACACAAGATTTAAAAGATCCTACTTATAAAAAGTTCTCTATGATTTATATAAAACTACCTTACAGGGAGTAAGTAGGGCCTTCTGTCGTGCTAAAACATATATTGAGAAATTTGCGACATACGTTAATATTTATCTTTTCCATTTTTTTAACAGGCTAATTAATTATGCACTGTATTATAAAGATTGTCTTTGCCAATGCACATAATATGTAATATTATGTGCATTGGTCAACTCTTAAAAATAGTCTTATCTCTCCGCGTATGACATCAAAATGATACAATTTCTGGCTTTCTCGTAAATATAGTAATCTATGGGAAAAAGCCGTGGACGTTTTAATGCCAGTACTTAAAGTTATATAACTAATTACACACTTCCACATTTTACATTATTATGCGTGTTCGAGTAAATTATTTTAAATTACGTTTTATTACGTGGCCTAAAGTACCCTTAAGTTGGTTCAATATAGAACGTGAGATTGGTATAAAACATACATTACATATAATCACGCCTTTATCCCTAATGGGGTAGGCAGAGCGTAAACGACCTAAACAAAGGTCGTTCCGCCACGTCTGACAAGTTTTGAGGGTTATTCCAGATAGATCTGTATATTGCTATTAGTGACAGGTTGTCACTGGACTGGGAGCGATAGAAAAACATAGAATGTGCCAGCTGCATCTCCTCCCGGGAATGCTGTAAAAACCAGCTAAGGGATTCGAGGGTTTAAGTATACCAATCACTATACCAATATACATTATCATCTGTAATAAAATAACCCTCAAAACTTATCAGACGTGGCGGATCGACTTTTGTTTAGGTCGTTTTTGCTCTGCCTACCCCTCTAGGGATAAAGGCTTGATTTGTGTATGTATGGACTATTCTAACCCGAATAAAAACCTATTATTATGAAACAGTTAGGACTATACAAAAACAGAGGACAAAAAATAATCCTAAGGATTTATGTCCACAAAACGATACTTCACTAACTCAAGCAACCCACTTCCTGAAATACTATAAACAGAAGACCATTTACATTTAAACGATACAACAGGCTATCTCAAACCAGTGGTCAGTCCATTAGATTCAGCTTAATAGTTCAGCGTAACAAACCAGTCTGGATTCTAGACCGATTCCGAGCTAGATCTAGGCACAAAGCTAGCTATTCAAGATTCCCAGACATGTTGCATCACTGTACCGGGTTCGAAATTGCCTCCATAGTCTAGTGGTCTGAGCCATCGGCTCGAGATTTGGAGGAGGGATTCGATTGCCACCGCGGGAGAACCAAAGTTGGTATTTCTCAATTTATTACTTTGTGTGATTTTCCCCAGTTTGGTTAGGACAATGCAGGCTAAAAAACCCTAGGTTATTAATTTACAAATCAGAAAAGGAAAAGCTCTCGGTCGCGGCTACTGTATTTAATAGTGCGGTCGTTCGGGCCAATTAGGGGGTTCAAAAAACTCTGGTGCCAGGGTTTATCGGATGAATCTTTGTCTAGAAAACCCCACTGTAGGTATAGAATATTGTACCGGGTTCGATTCCCAGTTGCGCCCGCGCATTCTTAGTAAGAAAGCAGTTTTCACTTTCCACGAGGTGTTAGTAGTACGCACGAGTGGCTGATACTCAGTTTTTTTTTATGTTTTGTTTTTTTTTGTTAGACAATAATTTGTTTTGTTGTGATTACGGTAGTTTCATTGATTAACAAAGAAAAAGGTCGATTTAACAAACTTCTATTATTGTATCAAAATCTATTTCCTTTCTGTGATATCGATTCATTGAGGGCACGACTTAACTAAATCTTGACTAAAATTATTGCCGCCTCTTTTTATTCTCTCATAATAGAAAATGACAGGTATAGACTTAGTTAAGTCGTGATTTTTGCAACAACGAATTGCTACCATTAAGTACCTATAATCTGAATTATTTATTAAGTTTATAATTATATCACCGTAGCAATGCGGAAGTGAAGTACTTAAAACGCATCTCATTAATACATAAAATATAGGTAAATTGTACAAGTAACGAATGATACCAGTTCAACAAACATCACATAAGGCCCGTATTTATAATCAGCTCTCAAGAGTGACAGCTAGTCTGGGTTCGTATCAGAAATGTCATTTCAGTACAAAACGACCTGTCAAATCCATATTTAATATTGCTCTCAATCTTGAGATCGCTTTATAAATACGAGCCTTAATATACGTAAGACGTGTAGGAACGTAATGTTTTTCTCTAAGGAGACGACTCTACCTTATAGTAAAGGCAATTTCGAGAAGTCAGATGTCCATCTCGACATACTTACGAAACTGGACGCATTTCTCCGGTTTTGCTTTATTAGTATAGTTGTTGGGTTTTGCAAAAGATTCTTTGATATATTATAGCATAGATAGTTTTCTAGTTTATAGAAACGTATAAATAATACCTACAGATAGATTAAAAACCCAAGCAGGAGGAACTTTGCTTTTTATGGTAAATGTAATTATCTAGGCACTCGCAATTATTTTCACTCATGTATACCTCGATAAGTTTAGGTATACTGCGATTTATGTTATTTTTGACTCTATTACAAATACGACTCGTGTAAGCGTGCATTCTGGATGCAGTCCTACCGGCTTATCTGTTCAGGTGGCGATATTTGTAACAAAAATCTGGCTAAGGTTATTTATGACAGAAATGATGCGATGACAGCCTGCTATAGTGGCGAAGCTCTCAGCTGAATTGATATATCGGTCGCACCGTAAATACCGTCAAGTCTACGAGGCTAGAAAACACCATTATTATTTATGGCTCTCCCCATAAGTTCATCGTTGGGTCATTCTTAGGGTCATTTCTCCCAGTACCTCATCACTAGAACACGTCCAACCACTTACAAGCTGCCAGCATCTAGGAAAGCATGATTATAGGCAAGTCAGTTTTTCAACAGCGCCACGCGTATGAGCCTGTATGGCTTGTATGGTTCGTAACACTCTCATACAAGTCATACGAGTTGGATGATTGGTGTTCCCTGTAATTCCGTAGTTTGAGGGTTGCCAGATTTTTATATTTTTGGCTGAAATTACACCTAAAAACTGTGGCATTACGTAGGTACTATGAATGACTTATTAAATAAAAAGTAAAAATTACCGTGTAAAAGAAATTACTCTATTTGATGACACAGTAGAGTGTGGTAGGTAGAGTATTTTATTTCAAAGAAAATGGTAAATGCAATTGTCAAGTTCTGTGAAATACCGGGTGTAAGGGACAGCGTACCAAACTTTCCCATACAAAATTATCACCTCGATCAGACAATCGAGATCGAGGTGATCATTTTGTATGGATAAGTATTTTTTTTTATTCCTAAAAGAATTTAATGTTTAAAATTATGCATAAATGATATGTAAATTAGTGCCTTTATGTTTTTTAAACGTAAAACTTCTGGCAACACACACCATTGCGTTTAATTTGACCAGTTTCTCCCTTGCTTCCTGCTGCCGTCATAGCAGTCATGTGATGAAGGAAATCAGACGGATATCCTCTCATTTTCTGGTACATAATGTGCGTATGGAGGATGTGACTGGCTACTTGTAGAATCAAGTTTTGACTGTTACTTCATTGATTAGTTCCTCGATGTTATGATAGAGTAAGCTATAGGTTCAGAAACTTGTAGTAGCTGGTGGTTGTCTATGGTTCTAATATTATCATAGTTTTCAATGTAAAAGCGCAGTGTAAGATTAATTTCTTTATTTTAAGCTAGGATGGACGAGCTGACTGATCTTAGGATCTGTTTTATTCACCTTTGACCTATATAGTTTATAAGAGTTCACCAAATGCAAAATATATAGGCCTACCTAACCTACCTATATGTTCTGCCTTTCAAACAAGACATACCTAGTAAATAAAATACCAATGGCATTAGTCAATGTGATTACATTGATTAACATTTAATGACTGAACTAATATTTGCAATTGCATATTTATAAACCTTGATTTAGGAAGCAAATACTTTAACTTATAATTGAAAGTTAATCAATTTATTTACGTACACTGCACATGGCTTACGGGTGTATTTCCTGTCGCATTAAAACTAACAAACATATTCGAAATTACAACCCTAGAAATTAAATGAATATAATATATTGTTTGTAAAGAATGTAACATTATAGGTTAAAGTGCCAGTTTACCATCAGTTGGTTCATAGCAAACAACGCTCCTTTTTGGCCCCTAGGTTTTTTTATTTCATCTAGGTATGTTCCGTCAGTGGGTAAAGTTGTTCAGTTTTATTTGTAGAATTAAATCTTCAAATGTAACTTCTCACCGTGAGTATCAATTTATTCAATAATCTGTTTCAAAAACATGGATTTATTTCACAACAAATTACTTAAAAATCGCACTTAAATGATCTTATTAACCGGAGCCGGTTGCACCAAATCCAGTTCCGAGAAGAACGAGTTATTTCGTTCAGTTTCGCAATGTTTCCATTTATTTATTTAGTATTGACCATACGCGCACTAATGGCGGTTTAATTTGTAGTTCAAGTAGGGTTTAGTATCAGAAATATTAGAAAACGCACGAGACAACAACAGCTTTCATTCGGTAAAATATTCTTATTTATGTACAGATATAACTTTAGACAGACTATTACTTGAAACAACTATGACAATATTTTTTATACTTACATAATAATTATTTAAGTAAAAAAAAATATGCGATCAGACATTATCTTATACATTTAAGTCAGCTTTCGGTAGGTATTTCGCAACCATCTCACAAAATACGGTCATTGATTCAGAGTTATCTCATACTAAGTGCTAAATTACTACGAATAATAGAAGACATTACTTTATAGTGAACGCGTACAAAGATCATCGTCAAAATGTGACGTCAAATAGACCCAGTCAAGTTAGACTAACACTATCGTGAGAATTTTCATTCATAAATTGCGCCAAGGAAGGTAACCCTAGCAAAACTAGGCTAATGTTCAAGAAGATATCCGCAGATCATTATTAATCAAAGCTCATCTAATGTGATTAGAAGGAAAGCAGTCACTTACATAAGTAAGTAGAAAGGTAATTAAGAATGCGAGGATTAGTTCGGATTATCTTCTTTCGTTATTTGTAACGTGTAATGCTAATATGTGAACAGGTTGTAATCTTGACAAGCATACGGTTTATTAACTTACCTACTCTTTATTTTATTTTTTAACTGTAAGTTAAAATGAGTATGTTAAAAAAATATATAGTGAAAGAAAGTAGTTTCTGTATATAATATGTAACAAGAATTTAGTATGATAGACAATCCAAATTATATTTTCTTTTCTTATTAAAATTACAGTACATTCTTACTAATATCCAAATTAGCGCACTTTACCATTATAAAGGGAATATTGTGCTCATACAACAATGAGTGATTTTGTAAAGTTAACAAAGGAGATATTTGCCGCTCGAAACAGATGAAGTTATTTCTGGTGGTATTAGTGGTTTGTCATCAAAATTAGTATGCTTGCGTACAATTTATTTACTTCAATAAATATACGAAATTTTATTAAAATCCATAAATAATTTTCTGAAATAGTTTCATTCATTTTGAGCGTACATACATGCCATCCAGTTGACTCAAAGAAATTTATACCCAAATATCCAACAATATTCAAAAAGAATGAATGTCTGTAACGGATCCCGTGAGAAGAACTCTTTAGTTACAACTCGTTGTGCCACCGGCCTTGTGTCAGTTTTAGTCCGTTGTGTTAAAACCCGCTTAATTGCCTTCCTCACATCATAAATAATATCTGTGAAGGCTTTTCAAACAAATTTGACTTCTATCAGTCTGTTTTGTAGACACATTTTGGACTATTTGTTTTGAAAGCTTGGAGTATATGGTTCTTCTTCTTCGAGTCGATTTGTAAATGCCTATATTGTAAAAATATTAATATTTTGTGGGATCCTAGCATTTTTTGTTTGCTTTAATTTAATCGAAGAACAAACTCTGAAAGCAATTTTTAAACTGTACTTAAACTGTAAAATCTCTATCTAATGACGAATCTATTCCCATGAAGAAATAATCATTTATCACATCTATGATCATAGACATTTGATTAAAAAATATACCTACCTAATACTTTATACAGCAAGTTGTGATTTTTTTCAGTAGAGCTAAAAGAGTCTGTAGTAGGTATTTTACCAATGCGCACTAGAGTAACGACCGCTCAGAAATGTCTGAATGTGCGCATAGTTCGCGTGTGGTAACTGGAGCGACGCAACTGAGAGTACATCCGCTAGAAGTCATGCGTTTGGTGAAGATACTGAACAGCTGATTGGAGTTATTTTTGTAATACCTAAGAATAAAATTTTAGAATTTTTCTTCCATGCTGGACTGGGAGTGATAGAAAAACATAGAATGTGCCAGCTGCATCTCCTCCCGGGCATGCTGTAAAAATCAGCTAAGGGATATGAGGGTTTCAGTATTGTAATTTAGGCGATGGGCTGACAACCTGTCACTATAGCAATATACAGATCCATCTGGAATAACCCTCAAAATTTGCCAGACGTGGTGGAGCGACCTTTGTGTAGGTCGTTTACGCTCTGCCTACTCCATTAGCGATAAAGGCGTGATTATTTGTATGTATGTAAAATTTTAGAATCCTTGAAAAATTTACCTTGTAGGTATAATAATTATTATGTTGATATTTTAGAAAACTAGCACTAGATCGAGAGAAATAGAAATATGCCTTTAGAGAGATATGCCTTTGGTCTTCTTTCATACAATTAACCATGCGAATATAAGATTTTCGTATGCAAATTCGATTCGAGTGATTCAAAAATACGGCTCCTGGTACTCGAAAATAGTTCATCCACACATGAACTCTACATCAAAAACTTGCAACAATCAACTAGTTACAAATAGCCGTAATAAAAGCATGTGCAACATGGAAAGGGCACCATACACAAGCCAAACACCTCCCATACACAATCACCACACAATCTCATACAAATGTGGAGAATCGGCGCGGCAATCAAACGGTGCTTAGTGTTAGGGTCGGGGCAGACTGTTTATTTACCTCAACTGGTAAAAAAAAAATACAATATGGATTTTTTTTTAATGTATTTTATCATTTTAAACTTTCCTTTGAAACACTACAACGTTTGCTACTTTAATGCTGAAATAATGGAAAATGAAAACGAAATTTTCATATTTTAAAAGAGCTTGATCTTATGGTTGAGTCTAAGGTGTGGTGTACAAGACTGATCGAGCCCAAGCTTTATTACTTGTAGCTAGTCAAAATAGGCAGGTTCATTATTTATTATTCCACAATAAAAATTTGATGTTGATTAATAATTTATTTTTTTAGACTTAAATCTCAATCAGTTTTGAACACCACACCTCAGGCGCATGGCATTTAGGAAGCGGTGCGGTTTTTTTAGCCTTAGTCTAAAAAAAAAATTAATCAACATCAACTTTAATTGTGATGTAAGTAAATATTCATTATTTACTACTACCTTACCTTACTACCTGCCTAATTTGACTATAGCTACAAGTAATAAGGCTTAGGCTAAAAAAGAATCACAAATTAATCAATGCAAATCGACAATATGTCTCAGCCCTTACACCCATTTGTAAGAGAGTGTTATATCGTTATCAGTTACACAATAAAGTGTAACAACATGTTACACTGTGTGTGGGAAAATTATACACCCTGATGAGTTTATGACATTCCGCCATAGATAATCAGTCGTACTCGTACGAATGGATTTTATTTTGGATGTAGAGCTACAGAAATAATAAATTTCTGAAAAATGTTTTTCTTTTTTATAAAAGCATACGAATAATACTCGAAAAACGCATGTTGGGTTTCGGAATATAAAACAACCTTTTTCTTTCTACTATAAGACATAATATTTTTAATTTAATTTATTTATTTTACATCAAATTTGATTGTTATAATGATAAGTTAGCAATGACAAGTTCTCAAATTTTATAAAATCAATATCAACAATAGTATTCATATTATTTTATACAAAAAATCAAAACAACATAATCGTATAGCGCGCGTTGATGTCTTTTGAATGAGCATAAAACCTATGAGTTGTTGTTAGAACTATAGGATACATGTGTCGTTTTTAAAATTAACTGTAAAGGCTTATATTAGTAGCAATTCGTAGTTGCAAAAATCACCACTTAACTAATATAAGTCTATACCTGTCATTTTCAATTATTAGAGAATAGAAAGGGACGGTAATAATTTTAGTCAAAATTTAGTTCAGTCGTGCCCTCCACGAATCGATAGCATTGTAAAACAATCCAAAATTAAACATTTCAATAAGTAATATAGCGTAGTAATAGTCCCAGGAGATGTCATAATAAGTCACTCCGCAATAACAGCTTACACCAGCATCAGGTAATTACGCACTATGTGATCTAGTTTGCTCGGCACTTCGTAATTATACTTTAACCTAACGCATGTGCGTTTTGTGCTAAATTGCTCGCAGTAATGAGCTTCAAGCAAAGAATTCAAAAGCTTGATCAGGTAAGGCGTATTTTACACTTGAGAGAGACTATCTTGTAGTACCAATTTCCTTTATTCATTATAAATGGAGAGTTTAAAAATAATCAGAATCACATCCTTAGCTTACGCTCTAAATAAGCAATAGTCTTATATTAAGTAGGACTAAGTAGGTATATATCACTGAACTACTATTACACTAGCTATAAAACATGTTATACTGTACTTGTGGACAAATTAAACAAAATATTTGGTACAAGACTGGTATTTATTTGACAGTGTAATTTGTGCCTTACACAGCAAAAAAATATCTGTAAGTTTGTCTAAAATGAAGCAGTACGACTATACAAATTATCGATTTGTCAAGTGAAATTCCAAGATTACATTTTTGTAATTAGTAACCAGATTACTAAATAAAAAAAAAACCTGTTTGTGATTGACTACCTTATTATTGGAATTTGAACTGCTCCAATCTTGAACGTATTTACTTTCAAAATTACAAAGCGTGAAATTTTACCAACCTATTATTTTGTGGTCTTGTTATCGACTTACGTAAAAATACCTAGTACCAATAACAGTTATTTTTATTAAACGCATAAAAAGTAATATAACCTTCATTAATTCCTTAAATTTGACCTTCGTCATGTCATTCTATGCGGAAGCAACACAATATCTTGGCAAAAAACAATTACTAATATGGTAAGTAGATTAATAATTATTGGGATCAAACTAATACTGACATTTGAATACCTAATTATCATGAATCATAGTTACAACTATTCATAGGTCAATCAAAATGATCTTTAATTTGCCTGTATACCTAATGGGGTAGGCAGAGCGTCAACAACCCATACTAAGGTCGTTCCGCCACGTCTGATAGTTTTTGAGGGTTATTTAAGATAAATCTGTATATTGCTGTAGGTTGTCATTGTCAGCCCATCGCCTAAATTAAAATGTAACGAAAAAAATCCCTTGCAGGTTTTTACAGCATGCCCGGGAGGAGATGCGGCTGGCACATTCTACGTTTTTCTATCGCTCCCAGCCCAGCATGGAAGCTAAATATCTTGATGTATATCCTATGCAATCGTTAACTTTTATTAAACAAACCACATAAATCCTTAACACTCGACATTGACCAGTGACCACCATTTTATAGATTCTTCGCGCCTAATTTGTAGCAATCCAAGATGGATGCCGAAATTCCGATTCACGCAGAGATCCACATGTGACATTGCATCATAGTAGCACGTTTGATTTAGAGATGTTTGGCGGTTGGCAATTGGGAAATAGCTTCTAAAATATGCGTGAGTTAGTTGCGCAAAGGTCGTCTGTATTTGGCTATTCGTTGCATTCTTTGATTTCGTAGATTTTGTTGACTTAAGTATAAGCAAAATTTTCTAGTTATTCCTTATCACATTTATCCAGATTTTAGTACGCACATACCTAGATTCTCAATAGGAATAAAATAGATATGACATTTTGCTTAATTTTTAAACACAAGTCATCAAATATGTTTTTTTTTTAAATGTTTTTCAAATTAAGTGAATTTAAATTACCCGCAATCTAACCTATTGGGCGCTTTTCCACTAGACGGCACGTCAACGGCAACGGCAACGGCACGTTATCGTCGACGATACCGTGGAAGAGATAATGTATGAAAATCAATCAAATTATATGACACGCTTTTCCACTTGACGGCACGGCACCGGCACGTCAACGGCAGGGCAGTGATTCCCACCGGTATCGTCACGATACCGTCGCCGGTGTATGTTGTAGGATGAATCCATAATTCGAATTTTCGCGATAACCCTAGGCAGGCATAATGTTTTTTTTTTATGTGTGATTCTACAGATGATTAGTCACTGACTGTTTTTTTATTTCAAATTTTGAATTTTCACGATAGCCCTATACGATAGGATATTATGCAAACTTGGATAATATTATAAAACGGTGCCGATTCTGTAAATAAGACCCAGTGAAAATATATAAGCGCTTAGAAAGGGATGGCAGTAGGTTTACCTATAGAACAGACGAACTTATTTTGATCTTGTCAGTTCAAGATTCATATTTATATTAATTTATTGCATTCATAATAAATACATACAATAAATCTATACAATTAAAAGGGGTGAATGATTTTTGTGCTCATTCATGCTGTTGGGCCTTTATTTTCATTATTGTCTAATTATTCCAGTTTCGGCAGTTTAAAATAATCTTGATTATTGGATTTTGTAGAGTAATTGGGAAAATTCGAATTATCAAATCATCCTACGACATTTCTACAACTTAGAGGTTGGCAAACATGAGGGCGCCACTGTCTTTTATATGGCATCACCAATGAACAAATTCTTATTCTTCTATTCTCCTCATAGAGTGATAAAAACAAGTTTTGATGCTTGAATTTTTTTAGTATTAAAGTTCTGTTTAGTCACTGTAGTCAGTAAGTTTCTTGTAAGCCATTGATAATCTATCTACCCCGTAAGGCATACAGGCGTGACTATAAATATTAATATTATGTACGTATTGATTTATTGGAATGAGAAAGTAGTGACGAAAGTAGCGAAAACGGTTTCCAGTAAGCCGTTGATGCTCTGCTTACCCCGTAAGGGATATAGACGTGACTATATAAGTATTTTCTAATTTATTGGAGTAAGAAAGTACAGGAGAAAGTGGCAGTAAAAGTTTCTAGTTACTCACTGATGCTCTGCCTACCCCGTTAGGGATACAGGCATGACTGTATGTTTATGTATGTATGTATGTATAAATAAGTAAATTAGAAAGTTGCAGCCATAAGTAAAGTGATTTTTAAATTGTAAATGGAGGACTTTTTATAGACAGCTTCATCCCCCTTTTTCACTCCTTCAGGGGTTGATTATATTAACGGACTTTCATACAAAATCCCATCACCTTATTTAACCCCTTAGGGGGTGAATTTTGAAAATCCTTTCTTAGTGCACCGCCCTAGACCTCATAAGGAACCTACATGCCAAATTTGGAGTCTCTAGATCCAGCGGTTTGGGCTGTGCGTTGATGTGTCAGTCAGTCAGTCAGTCAGTTTCTTCTTTTATATAATAAGGTATTTTTAAATTAAGTACCTACAAATATTTTAAGGGTGGATTTCTATCATCAAACTGAACAACTTTCCTCAAGGAACATGGGTCGAAATATGAAAAACAAATTTGGCCCTCCCATTCAAATTGACTCCGGCCGCTGACACCATTTGTATGGGAGTGTAAATTTTTTTTTTTTCATATTTCGACCTATGTGGGAAAAGTTGTTCAGTTTGATGATCGAAATCCACCCTTGAAATATTTGTACTTAATTTAAAAAGCGCTTATATATAGATAAGGAAAAATAATAAAGTACCAAAATGTATTGATGAATGCATTATGTACTTGAATGTCACATTGATAATGATAACAAACATCGATAACATCTGCTTACTGCAAAATCACATAAAATAAACTACATATTCATTTATTGTAAACACTTTTTGAAGTTTCATGCTACTATTGCACTTAGATATTGCTCTGTAACTGATCACACACCAGTTTTATCTGCTGTTCTTTTGAAAGCGGCTCCTAAATCAGATAATAATCTATCAATCCGAAATTCTGCCATACATTGCTTGAACACTGTACAGTATTGATCATTCGCACACTTTTCTGTATCGTTTTATTCATTATTGCTTTATAAAAAACAATTTGGCTATAAATAAAATTAATTAAATGCACAAAAACACTGAAAAATATGATTTGTTTACATTTATACAGAGACAGGACATTCATAGAAAAAAAAAACTGCACAAATGTCAAAACCGGCAACAAAATCTATGGCCAACAATACGCAAATAAACTGTCAATTTTACCAACATGACAAACAAAATAGTGATGTGCTGCACTACTACACTGCTACTACATAGAATATATGGATATCAATGTTCATATCGAATTATATTACCATTGAAAAATATTTTTAAAATCCCGATTTCGTTTTAAGGGTGGAAGAATATTTGTTTAATATCATACCTCCACCATTAAAACTAAAGGTTACACAATAAATAAGTCAAGACCATATTTTTTTATTTTTTTTATTTACTAATGGGAGCCGAATATTTTTGTTAGTAGACTGGTATTTTCACACAATCTGCATAGTAATAGGTATACCAATTTGGTTTCTATTTCGGTACTTGTGAAATTGAATGGCACCGGTTAGTGATCCTGCGCCGCTCAAAGTAGGCACCATTTTGACCCATAGTCTACATCTGAAAACAATATCGATATCGATGAAAGTAAAAAATTTCCGCACTATAGAGATAAACCGGCTATTTCATACTTAACACAAAAAGTATGATAAAACGGTCTTTAAAGAGGAGTTCATCATGACTGATATTTGATATTATCATAAAAAATCATCTCATCTGGCTTCATCGAGAGGAAATCTAGCCAAAAATTGGCGTTTAATGCCGTCTTTTCTTCCTGACCTTAGGTCACATATTTCACAGCAGCGAAAGTTCTTTAAAGATATATAAGAGAGATAGATAAAAAAAATATTATCACTTTCTTACAAGTCCTGAAGGACAATTACAAGTCCTAACAACGTTTCACTTGTTTGCTAACTGAAATTATCTTTAAACAAATTAAGAAAAAATAGAGAAACAAGTAAACAATGCTTTGTCAACACAATACATGTCACTGAAAAAACATAACCGCGAAACGAAGATAGAAAGAATTTATGAAAGAAAGAGTGAGACTGAGGAAGTGAATGAGATGAAAATAGTCGCCATGAAACTTGTTGCCCGTTTCCTAGACTTTTATTTTTTTATGGAGTTGCGACAGACTTTTATACATGTCGTTGTCAAATTTGATAAACAGGTTTCGGGTTGCCATTTGTGAAGATATTTTTATTAGTTATAAAAACTTTAATTTTAATAGGTACGTACTAAGGTTTATGATTATAATTTAAGTTTAATTTTCCTATTTGAATAGTTAAAAATTTCGCCAAAAATATATTGCTCTCCTACCCAACCATATTTCCCGAATCGGTAAGAGCCCAGACTTCCATGCTGGACAGAGAGTAATAGAAAAACATAGAATGTGCCAGCTGCATCTTCCCCCGGATATGCTGTAAAAATCAGCTAAGGGTCGAGGGTTTCAGTATTGTAATTTAGACGACGACGGACTGATAACCTGTCACTACATATATCAATATACAGATCTACTATCTGGAATTGGAATAACCTTCAAAACTTGTCAGACGTGGTGTAACGACCTTTGTTTAGGTCGTTTCAGCTTTGCCTATCCCATTAGGGATAAAGGCGTGATTATATGTACGTATGTATGTATGGAAAGATCCCTTTTCATAGTAATATATGCTAAAAGTACAAGTATTTTATAGATAGTTTGATCATATCCGTAGTATTACGACTTAAAAGAACTGCTCTGCTTGAACGGCATGAAGATAAAGCATTGGTTCTTTGTTAATCACTGTTTCATCTTAATTTCGACTTTACAGACGCGGAAGTGTTCGACATTCATCAGAAAGGTCGTAGAGCCTTTTACGCTAGACATTGCACGATCTCGACAGGGATATACGTGGAAAAGTGCCCCCTTGCGGGGTGGACCACTCTGCGGAGATCATGCCTAACGGCTGCTCCTAAAGAGTTGCAAACAAGCTAAGCTCACAAAAGCAAAGCACTTGCGAATCCTGTTAATACCATCCGTGCCAACAGCTATTTTGTATCATTGCGGTGACACCACCGAAAATGATATCGGCCAAGTGGCCGCCGCCAGAGTTGATTATATTATCATTTTAGGGTCACTTTTTCACTCGTTTTGGTGATTTGCATTGGTGGCCAGATCATCCGATTTAACCATTCTAGAATTCTGCTTATGGTTTTTTTTTTAAGTTTTTAATGTCCACAAACCTCAGAAACCGCTCGGGATGCGAGAACCTATCACCCGAAGTTCTGGAAAGAGTGATAAAATCTATAAAAATCAACCTTCTTTTCGTCAACTCTGGTGGCGGCTACTTGGCCAAGATTATTTTCTCGACTTTATGGAATAAATTGTATTGAATTAAATAAACTTATTTCACAAGCAGAACCAAATAAAATAAAAAAGTTACAGCAAAAGAACATCGGCTGACTACTTTTGCCACAGCCTGTATATTAATACCGAAATTTTAAGATGAGGCCAATCTAATTCATAAAGGCAAAAGTAAAATATATAAAAAATACGTTACATTAACTTTTTATTTTAAACGAGACTTTGAATGAGAATTTTACTGAAATATGTGTCAGTACAGTACTCAGTACTGCCCTGGAAAATCGAGGGTGACTGGCTACGATACCGTCGACGTCCCGTCGACGGTATCGTCTAGTGGAAAAACAGAGCCACGGTATCGTGACGTTGCCGTTGACGTGACGTGGACGTGCCGTGGACGTGCCGTCTAGTGGAAAAGCGCCCATTAGATTTTTGCAATACTAGAGCAATCAACCCAAAAGCACCAGAGTCGTGACTTCCGTCGAAACGCGGGCTTGTAATTAGATAAATAAATACTCTTTAGAAACATTCTAATTGTTTGCGAGAGCAACTTAAGAAGGGACGCAATCTTAATTATTCACATACAAACGGTATAATCTTGTACTGTCCACAACTAGGAAACTTATACCTGGTTAAACTATAATATAGGCATGGTTAACTTCAACTAGGCGCGACGCTACACGGCGCGGCAATGTCACTTCATACATTTTTGACAGTCTTTGTCGCGCCGTGTCGCGCCGCGTCGCTCCGCTGCAGTGCATCAGCAGTGCGGTACGTCTCATACATTTTCATACAAAGAATCATTTGTCGCGCCGTGTCGCGTCACGCCGCGTCGCTCCGCTGCAGCTACGCGATAGTGCGGTCTAAACTTTACAGTGAACTAGAATGGGTTTTTGTCAGACGTGGCGAAGGCGCCTTGAGGCGTTTTACGGTCTGCCTACCCCGTAAAAGCACGCCTTTAGAAACATTCTACATTAGGTCGACTTCATGTATGTATGTAGAGTGAACTAGATCGCAAATAAGATTTTCAAAATATGTTTATGTGATAATTACTTTTAGAAGAGACTGGCATACGCCCGAAACTTCGGATTACAAAATAATTTAACTATAGTTCGCATGGAAAAACTTGCGGCCTATTTCTCCTAGCTCTGCATAAAAAAACATTGCAATAAGGGTCGTTTTTGCTTGTAAAGGTTTAAGTCAAATGCGTAAACGACAGTACAGGAAGACGCCAATGTCTTATTGCAACGTTTGAACTGTGATGGATTTCACAAGTTAAATACGATATTTTATAGTGCTCTAGAATTCTACAACACTACTTACCTATTATATTTGTTTTATTACCACACATAAGACTACTAAGTGCTATTAAACGAACTGGGGCACTAATAAAATATGAAATTATTTAGTAATTTTGTATTTTATGGTGGACATGTAGAGAAAACCTATCTGAAATCTTGATAATCTCGTATTTCTTGAATTACGAGTACTTTGACTAAGTACCTGCTAATTTGGGATATAAGACATAAAGTAATAACGTTGATTATAAGAAACTAAAAAAAAATTGTTAAGATCGTTGGTTAAGATAATATTTTTTTGTTATGACGATAACTTTTCAAATTCTATATATCTTCTCAATGTTCATTATCCATCAATTGCATTTACAATTATCGGATTATAGAAATAGGTTTAGTTATCAAAGTATCTTATTCACATAATCAAATATGTATATGTTATAGTATAGAGGTATTGTTTCAAAAGGTCAGGCTCCGAATTTGCACTATACTAGTTCCAATTCGATACTGCGTCACGTCTCACCACTATCAAGTACTAATAGGTCAAGATTGGATGAAGCAAGACTTGAATTGTTACTGCAGGATAAAATACTAATTCAATATGCAAACATGGCATCTGGTGATTCTAGTTCAATGACAGGTCATCTAGATAAGGATCCCACATGATACTTGCGTACGTTTTTATGCGTGCGGCGTGCCTTTCTTAGGCCCGTATTCATAAACAGCTCTCAAAGGTGACAGCGAGTTTAAGTTAAATGACATTTCTGTCAAATCCATACTTAATATTGCTCTTGATTTGAGGTCGCTATAAATATGGGCCTTAGTACCAAAACACACCTGCGGAATGTTCCAACAGAATGACTTGGTACTTTAGTACCCAAATGATTTTTTTTTTACGTGTTACTAGTAAAATATCTTATCCTAGATCTTCAAAACCATAAAACGACGTTTGACATCACAAAGTTGTCCAAACACGTGTCGCAATGATACAGCACAAAACGTATACTTTCTTCTCATACACATCTCTATACTACAGAATCTCCCGTAACTAATCGATTTGCTTCACGTTACATTAACGTGAATATCATTTCAAGTGCTTTCCAAGCCATTTGACTACAACTTTTATACTTTAGCCTCTCCTGTTCATGGAAAACTTGATTAACATCAAATATCTTTGACAAATTTTCTTATCATCGTCTCAAAAAGGATTCACCATTGAGTTTAGAGCCCAACGTGATCATAAAAAGATAAGACTACTTATCCTTGTAATCCATATTAGATCTATATTAGACGGTTGCCGATATAAGTACTTACTAATGTTTCATAATTCCATTTCATTCTATCTATAGCATCGTCATAAGTCATCATCCGTTGTTACTATTGAACTGTACGTGGTATCACGTCTGGGTCATGAATGTTGAGAAACTGTACGAGATACCGATCTAAAGATGGTGTGTTTGTCATCTAGTCTATGTTAAAGGATGGATGGGTGATGGTTTCGCTTTTCATTGTCTTGTAGGAAGTTGATAAACCTACGAACTTTGAATAGAGAGCCAAAGTCCTAACCACTTGATCAAAGAGGCAGTATTATCTGCACTTGATATCGCGTTTGGGTCACGAACTGTCTACGTGTTAGAAACGTGAGTTGTATATAGAGTGTCGACAGTAAAATGCGTAAGACAGGTAGTTATTTAGGTAGGTACGGTCATAAAAAAGACCTCCCATTATTTTCTATGAACATGCATAGTGGATTTATAACTGTTTAAGACGTTTTTAGCACTATAAATGGGTCACAAGCAGCGTTGCCAGTTGCCAATTAGACCCTTTAAGTGAAAAGTATTTTTCATTTATTGTACATACATACATAAATACATACATATATTCACGCCTTTGTATACATAAACCAAAGTAAACAAATACATATGAACCAAAGAAAAAACAGGCACTTTTGGGTTATAGCTCTAAACAAAAACTTGTTAGACGGCGAACACGTCTTAATATGAAGTCGTTGAAGCTCTACCTACGCCGTAAGGGATTCAATTCAGGCGTGACTATATGTATTTTTGTAAAATATATAAAAAAGGGGTCAATAGCCTTTTCGCATTGATATAAATGACTATTTCTTTAGCACATTCTCCACGATTGTAATAAAGGATTTCTACACGCACCGTCTATGTATGGTATGTATGGTGTGTCGACAATGCGTCTACAGTTGTCATTATAGCTCATTACCTATAGTCTTTAGGTTTTTATTGGTTCAGAATGATCGATTACAATGTCTACATTAACAAGGTACTATACTAACTTTCTTACATAGAGTGAACTATTGGACGAAATTGCTTACAACTTCTATGAACTGTCAAATTTGTCATATGAATCTATGGTAACATAACCGAAGTATAGGATATTATGGCTCGTATTTATAAAGCGATCTCAAGATTGAGAGCAATATTAAATGTGGATTTGACAGGTAATTTTGTACTGGAATGACATTTCTGATACGAACTCAAACTCGCTGTCACTCTTGAAAGCTGATTATAAATACGGGCCTATATTCCTCTATGCTACTACATTGCCAGTAAATTCATATAAAATTGCCGCCTTCGTTTCCTTTCAAATCATCACAAGTAGTCAATATAGTGGGTCACACTTATGTCGCAAAAGGTATAACGTAGTCATGACATGTTGAAATATGCGTAACGTATGCGTAGAGTAATGTCACCTTGACAAGTCATTAGGGTGTTTCGAATGTATTCACTAAAAGAATTAGTAACTAACAATAAGTAAGTACCTATAATATTACCGTAAAATGTGTTTTTGAAATAAATAAATTAACCGAATATTCCGAATAATACCGTTGCTTGCAATTGTTGATTAAAGCTGTAGAAATATTTTGAGATGTAAAGATCAACCTTCAGGCGACATGATAAAAGCCCAGACTGAGTATATTCTTGTAAGAAAAATAGAAACTCCATCATATAGTTTCTCGCCTCTTCCATTTTTGCCACAGGGTGTCCTGCCCACGGACGGTAACCTAGGGTAGCTGGTAATGGACGAACAGTCGGACAGCTAAGGCGATTACATCCACCCATCCTCCAATCTAACTGTCCAACTTGCTCTTTGTTTGTGTCTGAGAAAAGAAATTAAACACTTATTTGCAACAAATCTTATTATATTTTTTTATAATCGTTAGTTAAAAGAGGTAGTTATAGTAATCGATCCGGTTACACCAAAAGTAAGTGAAAAACACCATTAAAAGTTTTCTAGCCTTAAGGAAATATTAAAAAGACCATATAATCTACAAAACTGTTTGTATATCATGATAGAGAAGTATACCCTCTGGACATTTACTTGCGCACTTATCCGATCGAACTGGCATTCGATAATTACCACCCGGAGGCGTTTGCGTTTCAAAAATATTTAATACGCCTAAGCGAGTTACATAGGCCCGTATTTATAATCAGCTCTCAAGAGTGACAGCGAGTTTGAGTTTGAATCAGAAATGTCATTTCAGTACAAAACGGCCTGTCAAATCCACACTTAATATTGCTCTCAATCTTGAGATCGCTTTATAAATACGAGCCTTAATACTTAGCACATTTTTAAAATTAGTTGAGCTTAAAAAGGAGTAACAAATTAGTCTATAAAACTACCCACATTTTTGCTTCATTTACCTACTCTTAAATACTTAATTATAAATAATCCTACTGTACTATGAATGATGTGGTTAGTTATAGAGATTCGAGTCGAGGGTTTAATGTATTGCAATTTAGGCGATGGGTTGACAACCTGTCACTATAGCAATACACATGACCATCTGAAATAACCCTCAAAACTTGTCAGACGTGGCGGAATGACCTTTCGGTCGTTTTCGCTCTGCCTACCCCATTAGGGATAAAGGCGTGATTTTATGTATGTATGTACAGTGGGCAGCAGGTCGGGTTATCCATTTCACGGACCAATATATACTGGTTATATCTACCTGGTTCTACTGCACAGCCAGTATAAATTGGTCCGCCAAAGTGGTAACTCGACCTGCTGCCCACTGTACTATGAATGACGTACTATGTTTGGTGCGTCGCCTCTTTATGTACAAAATATTTTAGACAAGGTTTTGACTCTATTTCGGTATTTTGGTCAACGCTGATTTAGGCTCGTATTTATAATCAGCTCTCAAGAGTGACAGCGAGTTTGAGTTCGTATCAGAAATGTCATTCCAGTACAAAATTACCTGTCAAATCCGCAATCAATATTGCTCTCAATCTTGAGATCGCTTAATAAATACGAGCCCTAGACTAGCTATAGCCAAATAATAGTTAATTATAGTAACATACAAATATTTAAAAAAATGTTCTATTTACCCTGTCACTTGACTTAAATACGGCTTATTACCATATTCATGACGTAGTAGACACAAACTACAGGTGTGTAACAGATCGTGTCCGTCTGTCCACTCGCGGTCGGCCTTGATATAGAGCTCCTGTTACCGATTCGTGATTGACAAATACCGATGTGGTTAGTTATAGGTATTTAGATTGGCAGCTTCCTTGCCCAGGCATTAGTATCGCTAATTTAAAAAAGGAATGCTATAGGTACTACTTATATAATCTGACAAGTGGTAGAGACGTGGTTACTTGGCCCTAAAAAGGTTATATACGATAAAATATAAGCATGCAAGCATACTTAGTTAATTTTTTTGTATACACAGAAAAATCCAGACACAATAAAAAATAAAAAAATAAGTTAAAAAAAAACTAAATTTTAATAAATCCTTCGCAATTGCAAATATGTTGTTGTAAATTACTTTCTCTATAAAAATAATCTACTGTAAAAGGAAATGCATTCTGGAAGGAAGGAAAAGAGGAATTTAATCTATCATTAGACCCTAGTTTAAATAATTATCTAAAATTAGAACGCTGATAGACCAGTGCCAATATATAGTTTTCCGTTGAAATTGCTAAATGTTAGCTCTGGTATAACATTCTCTACATATTTGCAGCATACCATGACATACTATTTAGATCCTACTACCGTAATAATTCCGTGAATCGTGTTGATATTGATAGGTTTAATTAATAGATATGATCACTATTATCATAAACTAAACTTGACAGTTTATTAAAGACTGTAGCGAACTATAACTTAAGAATGGTGACAATCATGTTGTAAATGAAATTCAGAAAAATTGATTACCACAATTTTTCACCGCACACAGCACCTATTCCGAAACAAACCCAATACAAGTTTTAAGTAGACATAGCCATAGATTAAAACATTTTTGAAAATAATATTACTAACAAAAAAGGAATATAGAAACAACCATCATCTAGATTCGTAATACAGTTCGATTGATCACGTTAATACCGTGATAACTACTTCCGATATAACTCGATCACACTCAGATTATGCCTACTCGGAGTAATATGCACTTATAAGCCAATCAGATGTGGTTAGTAGTAATGTTGCAGAAATATCAATAATGGGCCTACAAAATCATATTACCTTATATTTCAATACTTTGCTTACAGCGTCGATATTTTTGCAAAGACTTGATAGCGTTAGCCTGAAAAAGGTTTTTTAACAAAGTTTATGTCATTGATACAGATCTCAACATATTCATGTAACTGTTTATCGATTTTAATGAAACTTCGGATACCTAACTAGAATATTATCGATAGAAAACATTTGCATCACTATTACAACTTATTCGTGATAAGTAGTACCAGATATTGTTATCATCTTTATTGAAAGTAGGTACCTAAGTCCAAATATCATTTCAGTTTAGTTTTATTTGACCAGTTATCAAATGACGAGATGTCAGACTTTTAAGCTACCAAACGACCTTCAAATTAATATGATCCAATGCAGGTGACAACATTTCACAATTTTTCTATCACTGACCAATCAGCAATCAGAAATGAATCGTCATGTAATCGCCTAATCACGTGTCGCCATACCGATCGTCATCGCTATGTGTATAATCTGATTGCGATCAGGCACCTTGCGGAAACTGGTCGAGGCCCACTCTCACTTTCGTTTGGATCAGTTTGGTAGAGCCGACGTCATTCATGTATCTGAGTGATCTGCGATCAAATAATATTATTATATTCTTTATTGTTTTAAGAATTAAACATACAATTAAACTTAAAATTAAAACAATAGGCGAGCTTATCTCTATAAGAGATCCCTTCCAGCCAACCTAATGGGGATGAAAGAAGGGAATTTTACGGGAACAGACATAATAAACGAAATTACGTTAATTACAGTAATACTAATACACGTATAATTTATTAAAATAGACTAATACATATTATATAAATGAATAAATGGTAGCTAGATATGATTAAAAATAAATATATAAATATGAATGTGCCTACAGGAAAAATATTTTGGCACAATTCTGTAAAACTCCAAATTTTATTATGCAGCCATTTGACAGACGCTTGGAAAGTATGATGTAAGAAAAAGAGACACGCGTAAAAAAAAAAATTGCTAATTGTATGTTATCTAGAGGTACTTTAAGCGGTCGAGCACACCCAGACAATAGCATCACACACAACACAGGCTCGCAAAGTTCTAAGATACCTACCACTTGAAGCACTGTTAGGTAGAATCCATCTGAGTCCGGCACTAACTTGGTCTCCCTTCACAGGTGTCCATGATGGATTTTCCTCCATTTGCCGACTTTCCTTAGGTAGGAAAAAAAGGATTGCCTGGCTTGAGACCAACCACTAGTTTTCTGAGCTTGCTGTGTTCCACCTGTGTGTGAGATCGCCAATGTATTTGATTTTGAGACTCATTATGAGCTTCACCGTCACTCTGTGTCAGTCATTCGCTCTATAAATTAAAGAACAAATCCAACTCGTATTTGAGGAAAAAGTCACAATTTTGTTACGTGATTTCATATCTGATAGCGGTGTTTAACACAGTAGCACTGGTATTATTTCCGACGACCTCACCGGTTCCGACCACTCTCACTTTTCTTACAAGTGTTGTTTACTACTGTACAGTCCGTGCTTGCTTCGAACCGTACGGTAAAGCTACCGGTTTGACGTAGGAAGGAGACACAGACCTACTTATAAGAGTAGACAACGTAACTACTTCAAAAGAAAAAAAACGTGTGCCCTAGCATGAATTCGAATGAATTTCTTTGTAGAAAGAAGCTGTACCTGTTGTGTTGTTATTCCTTGTGTACTGTCTTTCTCATGTTACTTGTGTACATTAAACAATAAATTAATTAATTCGCGAAAAGGTAATTCGATCTACAGTTCTGTCAATAAAAATCAAAAGTGAATCGCTCTATCGTTTGTCGACCTGAAGTATCGTACTCGTAATTGTAGTATTTTTGACACCCAATATTGCACAATTAGCTAACTATTTTTTCGTCAACTGACACAAATGAAAGACCAAGCACTAACTGACTTAAACTGGACTATAAACTCCGTTAGTCGACTTACTTGCGGAGTCTACATAATATAAAGTCTCTGTGTTCAACGTTTGTATTGAGTAGGAAGGAAACTGCAGCTCTACAGTTTCTATTGTCATTCATGAGGAATGTGTTTGCTTAGAAATTGTGATGGACATTGGGGACATTGTTGTCCGGTAGTGTTTCACTTTTATTACGATGATGCAGGACTATTTATAGAGCTGATTAGAGCTATTACATACAAAAAATAATAAAGAGTGTTTGTGTTTTACAGAAAGTAATAATTAATGTTATTTTAATTTTATTTATTCTTTAAATATTGTATATTATTTTGTTCATGTTAATGTTGTTACCTTACTTTTACAGTGCATAGGCTAAGCTGTAATGCTGTAAAATTGATTTACCAATAAATAATAAAATAATAATAAATAAATAATAAAATACGCACACGATCGCACTCATAGATTCCCCACCAGGATTCCCTGTATTGAGGTGCCATGGACATACACAGAAACAACCACAAAGAACATCCAGACCAAGAAACAGATACCTATTTAAATTCATCATTCAAATATCTGCCCAGCCGGGAGTCGAACCCGGGACCCTCTGCGTAGCAGGCAGATACACTGCCATGCCAACTAGGCTGTACGCTGTAGGCTGTACGGTTTGTCAAATATTGTACATACGTATGCATATACTGAAGCATGTATATCTTTATTAAGGTATAGAGCGTCAAGAATCCCATATTATTTGATCAATTCCAAGATTTCCAAGTTCCAACATAATAAAACAAATAATCAATTATTTCATCATACATAATATCATACCTACTCATTACCATCCCACAAGCTAACAACACATGCAATTTCATATACACACATCACATTAACCGAATTATGACCCGCTCAATCAAAAGCTCGTCCCAATCATCTGTCATTTTCAAATTTAGAACAGCATTAAGGCCGTTAGAGTCACGATCACGACACGACGCGACGCGATCAAACGGTCATGGCCGCTTCAATATTCTTCTTTATTTTTCATGTTTTATTGTGTTATTTACATAATTTTAGTGCAATAAATCGTCTGGAAATCGTTTCCTGCAGGCCTATGATGCGCACTGTAGACTTCTATTTGTCTACACATGTTGCAAACTTCACTTTGATTAATTCCTGTTCTTTTCCGATGTGAAGTGCGAAACGCAAGAGATAATGTGTAGACAAAACTAAGTCTACAGTGCGCATCATAAGCCCCCTGGATTGGTAAGAAATGACCTGTGAATTATGGCAAAAAATGTGAAGTCTTCTAATAAAAATATAATCAAAATTTTAGTGACTATGGCATATAAAATGCTTGATAGGTAATAAATAACATATTATATTTCATAGATTTTTATATTGAGTGTCAATCAGAGTAATATAGTTGCAAATAGTTGTCTATTGCGAAATGAGGATATTGACCCGGTGATTCACGCAATGGTAGGACATAGTATACACAGATTACCTAGTTTATATGTAGTATAGGTACTTACTTAGTGTAAAAAGACGTTAAAATCAAAATCACAAATAAACTAACTTTATGAATTTTAAAATTGGAACGCCGGCTACACAGCATAGACAATAGAACAGTACACAAACAGCCAGTTACAACAGATGATTGCAAAATGAATTTTTCGCACGCAGGTAGGTTATTCTTCCACGACATCGATTAGACGTTTGATATCGAAATATCGCCTTTAATACCGAGCAATAAAGACCCAACAGACACTTGCTATTCAAATCGCAGCTGTAACGCGTATTGCGATAACAGCTATTAGAATATTCGTGATAATTAACAATGAAGTTTTGGTAGCAATCGGACTGTAATCGGAAAAATCGTTACAATTTGAATTTTATAATTTTATGATTCAATCGTAATCGATGTTCGGTGTGGCTTTAATTAACATATTTCGTAAAATTGAACAAGGAAAACAATAAGTAAATGATCGTAAATTACATATTTAACTTCGGTATACAGGGTGTAACAGAAAGGGTATATGCAGCCGAAAAGATGTGAATCTGTATATGAAACTGAACAACTTTCCCTAAGGAACATAGGTCGAAATACGAAAAAAAAGGTGACCCTTCATACAAAATGCAACAGGTGATAGCGCGTTTAGTATAGGAAGTCAAAGTTGTTCAGTTTCATGGGCAGGTTCAAATCCTTTCGGGTGAATACCTATACCCTTTCTGTTACAAGCTTACAAGTATGTTAAGGGGTAGATATCTTTAGCGCCATTTTTAGTTTGGCAGCTAAAACTTTAATTTCAGAATAGAATTTCTACCTGTTCAAGGTGGCAACAGAGTAGAGGTGGCGCCACTTTTGGTAATAAATTAATTTTATGTCAAATACAAACGCGATCGCTGCTCTGTTACCACCTTAAAATATCAATTTTAACAAGTCAATAAATACTCTCCTTATCTGTGTGTTCTATCTTCACAAGTACAGGTGATAGTAGGAACTCCTGCGCAGTCGATCGATTTGCGACAAGAAACAAATACGACATGATTTACTGAACTGAGGTTAGAAAGCTGAGATAGAGATCTACGCAAGTATTAAATGGTTAGATTCTGGTAACACGATTAATATGAAATAGTTGAAGTTATTTCTTGAGAGTAAAATGTACAGCGTTAAAGATTTTGAAAGTACGTATTAATATTAGACTGTCAAAATTGACAGCCAACTTGATGGGGGATATCAGAAAATATGACATTTGAGTAAAACAAACTGATGTTAACTTCTAGAAAAAAGAATGTTATGTTATGTTATGTTATGTTGTGACTATGTTAATTATTGTCTTTGACAACAAACGTAGTCAGATTTGTCTAACTTACGGACGAGTGTGTAGAGCTCCAACTATCTGTGACGGACGAATCTGAATCTGAATCTTGTGTTATACTTGCTAAGTTGCCTTATTTTCACGTATTTCTGATGCTTACCTGTAACAAAAAAAGCAAAGAAATTAGCAAAATTACATTACAACGTAATAATATGCACACAAAGGAAATTATTATCAAATTATCGTGTAATTCTTCTTGGAGGCAACTTCTAGAAATCATAAATTTTAACCGACTAACTTGTAAAACTCTTCTACATTTATCCCTGCGAAAGGTAACTTTACACACCTCTGCATTATTATATCAACATAATGTATCAAGGAACTTGCGTTTAAAGCAAGAAAATAATCCCAAGGGATATAAAGTTGTATGGAAATCCTTAATAGCCCAAGGGTTATTATGAGATTTGAATTTGGAATGTCATGTGAACTACTAAGAAAATAATTTTCAGAAAAAATAATATGGCTGTGTGTGTATTAAAACTGTTGCCACACTCGCCTTCTGCGCCTCCCGGTGAGTGTAAAAAGGCTGTATGACTAGTTATCTGTATGTGCTCTTTGCTTTGTATAAATAAAAAAAAAACTAAAAAAAAACGCGGTTTGTTTTTACGGTTTTTGCAAAAGTTTTTCTTTCATTGATTTTGACTTCCATTTCGTAAATTGTCGAGTGAAATTAATATTTTGACTTCAGAAAGACATTGTGACTAGTATTTTATCGTATTTTGTTATTTATATTGAATATGTTAAATATGAACAATTCGTTTTTTGGAAAAATACGTAGGTAGTGGATTGTGAACATGAAGTGTAGTTCAGTGAGTGTGAGTTGACTTTCGGATCTGTTGCTTCTGGTATGTTTTCAATATTTTATTTATCTATCAATATTACATGATCAGGTATATTTCTGAGCTTTATTATCTTACAGACGCCTGCCTCCGTCTAAGTAATCTGTGCAGTAGGTGTGTAAAATATAGTATGCTCCTCGGGAATAAATGTGTCTTCGCCTTGGGCAGACTTGAATCCCTCGCTACATTCAGGATTCTTGTCATAATTCCCTCGCTTCGCTCAGGAATTAAAGATTTAATTCCCTCGCTGCGCTCGGGAATTAATCCTAGAATCCTTCATTCCGCTCAGGATTCAATATGCTGCCCGTGACGTTAGACACTGCTTTATTCCCGCGTTGCATAATATACTATTTAACCCAGTTTATCCAGCAAAAATAAATGGCCAGTTTTAGAAAAAGTATTTGTTTCATATCATATCCTTTTTTTTCCGCAAAACCTTTTGAAAGAGTGATTATTCTGTCAATTGTTTTTTATGGAAAGCTTGTCCGATATAGTCTGGTCTGGCTGGTTCGGCTCATCACACCACCACGCCCTCTTACGTCATATAACAGCAACACAACTTTCTATAACACGTAATTTGTACACCAGAAAGGCGGTAATGCGTATATTTATCAGTTATTGAACGTGTTTGTAACGGATGTTTTTATTTATTCGAATTAAATTTTTTGAAGCATTAGAATTTTGAATAGTCTTCAATGGTTCTACTATAACTCGATCAAAATCTTGACGATGTTCTTACTGAAAGTTTACTGAAATAGCACTCTTTTAAAAGATCAAAGACAGTCAGAATTCACGGGTTTTTGTTTTGACTGTCTTTACAATGGTCTTTACACAATCTTTATGTTTTAATTTTAACTGAAATAGCACTAGCCTTTTTTCAGCCTACAGCTATTACTTATTATTTTTAATTGAATTTAAAACTAGAAAACATACACATTTTTATGATTATGATGTCGTTAAGGTTCAAAATGGATCTATTTTTAAAAGTAGACACGAAATTAACTCTATAATTTATTTCAAGACCTGGCATAGAATCCACGTAGCATTCGGGAATGCAAAACTTATGCAACTTTACGGTTCTACAAACGCTTCTAAATAGCTCAGATTCCCAAGCTAATTTCGAAAGATGTCCAACCAGGCCTACCAAATACATCTATGAAATCTACCTTCATATAGCTGTCAGAAGCACCGTTAAACTAATTACAAAACGTTATTTAAACGATACCATTCGTATAAGGATCCAGGCTACCTGGTTGCAACACTAGCCCTTTTACAGACAGGCTTTATGTCAAGGAAGTAAGGTTGAAAATGAGTGGTTGAGATCTACGTCGGGACATCACTATGCAGGTCGATTGCGACAGTTTTTTGTGGTTTAAGTGTAAAGATATGCTTTAATTTGGCGACGTCATGACTCTGTGAAGCTAAAATCATCATTTTATGAGCCGAGCTGTGATTCATAAATATTATATCAATCTCTCTTTCTTTCACAGATATAGTAGCCAATTTTCAGTATTTCTCCGTGTTGATTTTATCCTATTCCTGGTCATAATCATCAGCCTGTGTCAGTCCACTGATGCACATATGCCTGTTCCATGACATGCCACTTGACGCGACTAAGCTCAGCCTGCAGTCATTCTCATCCAATCTTTGCCCGCTATTTTGCCAATCAATATCATCATCCAACGCCTAGTTTCAGTAAGCCCTACCACTACACTACGTCTACAGATTCGTGCTCTGTAGTGAGAGCAAGTAAACATGTTCTTAAAACCGCTACGTCTCCATACTTGGTCCACAACTGCAATTCGCGGAACGATTATAAATCATCTGTAAAATCATCATTATTCGTCGCACGCGGCCCGAAGACCCAGCCTTCACAACCTTTCTTGCTTCATTACGGTACTGAGTATTGTTTGTTTTACAGTTATGTCATTGCGGTAGGCACTTTGTTTTAGCTGTCAAAGATCTGTCAAGACAGTGTTGGCTGCTATAATATGACTAGTATAAGTATGAGGTTCCAGACATCTAATAAAATCAGCCTTCAGTGATGAAATGAGTACACTTCAAATACAGATTCTTTTATCTTGTCATGTCATATGCTATGTAAAAAAATCGCCAACCCTTTTTTTCTCAAGGATATTTGACCAAAGAGGTAAATGCAAGGTATTTTTAGCTGTGTTTCCTGAGAATACATAATCTTTTACTGTGCTTGACACTTGACAATTCGCTTGCAACGACGACTATATTTAAGATTCATGTCCTGCAGTGGACTTTTATTGTATTGTATTGTAGCTGTTATGGTAGTAGTAGAGATAGCTCTAATAGTTCTTAGTTTAGGGAACCCTAAACAGTGGTTACAACAGAAGCAAGATATTAATGGTTCACTGCTGGAAGTACTTTTTTATGGTGTGAGTTATTGTCTTCGTTTAATTTCAATCAATCATCAAATTACGTGGTTATTGCATGTACCAAATGTAAACACAGTATGAATATGGGCTGATTAGGTAAATTACGAACCTCATTAGGCAATGGTACGAAGATCTAAGAAGTAGTTGATGTAGACAACGGATATAGTTAAATATAGCTCAAAATGGTTTACGGTCAGAAATAGTCCTGCGTGAAATGTTCGGAGTTCAGCGGAATTTTGATGTCTAGCTTAAGCCGAAAGACCGGTAATTTAGCTGAAAATTTTTCATGGGTCTTTCATGGATAAGGGCAGGAGAATGATGATGTCTTTCCACAGGTGTTCCAAGGCCCTAATGGTTTCTTTTACAGATTGTTAGGTTTTATATCTGTTCAAAAAATATTACATAAATATGTTATCAATATATTTCATCTTGGCACTTCACAGAAACAATATGTGTAAAATCCTCTACAACTCTTTTATCTCACGATCAGCACCGGCCACATTGCAGAAGCGGTGACAGGTCAATAGAAAGTAAACCTGCGCTTGCGCTTAAACCTGCAGTATTTAATGGAATTTTGCTAACCTGACCTTATACCAAGCCCAGTCTAGATCGAAACGCAGATAAAGGAAATATACGACCCGACTTTTCAGAAGGAAATTTGTGAAGGAAGTCTGGTTACGCCATCTATTGATGTGTCGATAGTTGATCTCACACAATCGATCAGATTGATGGATTTATCGATATCGATCAGTAGACTAGATCAGTGACGTGTATATGTGATAGATGCTATCGATTGATGCTAATTTTGTGGATAGGAGTGGGCGGTTGTAGTAGTGCATGGTTTCTACGTAGGTAATAAAATTGATCATCATAATTTGAACTATAACATCAAATATATAAATACCTATCTCTAATTGGATTTGATGTCTCCGGTTATGGTAAGTGAACTGCTTAACATGCTGTCAAACCGTAAGCTCCCAGAAGTTGTCTATTTTTTCATAGATTTTTTTAAATTAAATAAAGAAAAACATTGTTATAGATATTTCTGTTTCAAAATATCACATTCAAATTATGAGGTAGTACTTTTCACTTCTTTGTGACTTAAAATACAACATGTATTAACTAGAACAAGCAAACTTAGAACAAAGAGCTTCCCATGAAAATTGAACTCGTATCACGGCTCTGAATCTGCAAAAATTACATCACTTGGGGTTTAGCAAGTCGGTCATTTTGTTAGTAAAGAGACTAGGTATGAAGCCATCAAGTGTTTTTTCATTAGATGTCACCGTCCACGGCACCAGCAACGGCACGGTATCGTCGACGATATCGTGGAATGGAAGAGATAGTGTATGAAAATCATTTTTTTTTTATAACTTTTTCCCATAATATTATAAGGGAAGGCGAAGAGCTTGAGCCCATGCAGCCTAGTCTTTAGTATGTATGAAAATCAATGTTTTTTTTTTTTAAAGAGTCTTGGCGTGGAAACAAGTCCTTCTTCCCACTTGCCAGCCTGCCAAACTGCATGTGTTTTGTATTCGTACGAAGAATACGTTGGTGGCGATATCGTTGACGATATTACCGTCCTAGTGGAAAAACAGAGCTACGGTATTGTGACGGTATCGTTATCATGCCGTTGCCGTGTCGTGTAGTGTGTATAAAAACAGCCTATTGCAACTGCAAGACCCCCCGCGTCGATACATCCACTCTTGCGCATCGATGACTTAATTCCTATGGATAAATTCGTCATGGTCAAGCTTGAGTGACCCGTGATTAGTATTTATTAATTTTCTGGATAACTGGCTGATTGAAATGTCATTGAAATCTTCAAAATTTATTATTAACTGTAAAGTATGATTACTCATTTTTTCCTCAAGTTTTCGTCATACTTGTGATGTGACAAACTCAAGCCTGAAAGCCTGATATTATGAAAGAAAATAAAAATATCGCTTAGCTAGACAATGGTAGCAGTTTATAGTTGCAAAAATCACGACTTACCTAATTAATATACCTAGGTAAGTCTACACCTGTCATTTTCTTTCAGAACAAAAAGGAACGTCAGTAATTTTAGTCAAGATTTACCTAGTTAAGTCATGCCCTCAACGAATAGATTTTGACAATTAGACTTGACATTTTCTTATGCACAAGTTACAAGGTTTATTTGCAAGTGCTTCGCTCTTGTGAGCTTAGCTTGTTTGGATCGGAACGGAATCCAACTCTTTAATAGAAGCCGGTTAGGCACAATCTCCACAGAGTGGTCCTCCCCGGAAGGGGAGCCTTTCCCACGTGTATCCCTGTCGAGATAAAGCAATGTCTAGGACGCTTCCGTATCTGATGAGTCTAACAGAGGACGAAACAGTGGTCAACAGACGACGAACCGATGCGTTTCGTTTTCTCTTACTGTCATCACAAAGGCCAAAGTGCAACACTACAAGGTTTATATTCCTATGCGGTGATCTTTTTTCTGAGGAGATATAAATATAGTTACAACAATACTTATTTAATATTCATAATGCTTTTCTACGCCAAAAGATGGATACATAGAACAAACAAAAAATTACAAATCTTCTTACTTGCAGTCGTGTTAATCCGTTTAGTGGTGAATTTCTCTCGCTATAGTTAGCGTATACAAGCTAATTGTGTTACAGTAACCAATGGTTAGAGGTTTTGCAATGCGGCCCTTTTAAGATGAATCCTCTTTGGTTATGTAATTTAATTTTTTTTTAATTATGTGTTTTTGTTTTGTATGAAAGTGCTGTTCGTGTGGTTAGAATTTTTCTCATCTAATCCTGTTCAAATTCTAAAAACACTTTAACACTTTTTCAAACTACGAATTAAACATCCTTTTGTTAAAAATCAAATTCCATTTTTGCAATTACTGTACTGTTTCAGCTTCTTTGTATTTCAATTACCTTCATTTTGAATAATTCCACAAAGTTATGAAATTTAAATAAACAAAGCAATTTCTGTTTGCAAATCAATCACTATCAACAAAGAAATAAGCATAAAAAGCGTCTTCATAATAATTAATACAATTAAACGGTCTGCCGCGTCGCTATAGAATGCTGGATCATTTTGAATTACAAAAACAACGGACGACACGATTATGCCTAGATTTAGCGTAAAATAGGTCTTTTTGTAACAGTACCTAGGCTTTATATTTTTTTATATAACTAAAGGTAAATGAACTTCGTAAACAGTAGGAATGCTGTACTATTTAAGTAGGTAAATTTTATTACAGTTTTGTAAATATTTGTAAACCCTCTTTATTTACTATGTCAAGATTAAACTTCAGCGACAGACTAAGTTTAGATTAGCTAATATTATATTTTCTTTGGTTTAGATGTGGTTTAGATAAACCTTTGAATAAGCTGCAATACTGTTACAAAATAAAAGGTTTTTTTTACAGTGGGCGATGGTCCATCAAATTGACACTTTTTTAATGCTTTCGTCAGAAATGTTGATTGACAGGTAGTTAATGAACTGTGATAAATAAAGATAGATTTGTTTTTTAACATCAGTTTTCAATATTGTTTTGTCAATAAATAAAATTTCTGTCGCAGATTATAACTTTCAGGATATCTATCTATAAAATTGATCCAAGTGGAACACAAAAGAACTGTCTATAAATAAATTAGACTGAAAAAAAAACAGTTCCGAAATGAAACTAGGACGGAAACGGAAAAGTTTTATATTATCCTCAATATCTAACCCATCCTTCTACACGAATCATTTACCCGGCCGGCAAATTCTTAGAATCTTTTTTTAAGCCTCTATTTCCTTTAAATAGTTCATAGTAACATTTAAGGTTATTTTTGTATAAATTACAGGAAAATATGGCATCATATTGGTTGTTATTGCATGTACCTACGTAATAATTACTAGCTTTCAGCTCGGCGCCGAACACTCGCGTATCACTAGAGTTTTCAAAGGTATCTTTTCCGCTGAAAAAAATTAGCTATACATATTTTATTTTCGGTTCTTTTAAATATATTCATGTCTTCTTGTTAAGAGATCTAATAGCAACTTTTATTTAACAAGAACGTTACATTTATAATGGATGCCAAAGCTTTGATCATGTCTTCGCCAAAAATATGTTTAGTTGACAAAAAATAACTTCTTTACATTACTAATATCTAAGGAAATTAGTTGGCAATTACTGACGCAACAGCTTGTAATATTAGTTGTCGGTCGATTAGTAGGATGACTGTTGATTGTTGCTGGCCGTTTAGGATTTCGCAATCGGAATGCGCCGGAGTCGCTTTCTCATATACTACACGGAGGAATTTATGTGCAGGGGAAAATATTATATGCAATTTATAAAAGAAGTCTTCAAATTTCATAATAACAGTACGTTTTTAGCCTCGCTCGCACTTAAAATACCTACTATATTTTAAAGCAATAAAAAGTCGTATGTACTTTTTCTTTTAAACGATTGTAACTAACTTTCATGAAAGCATCCAAATCAAAAGATTTGTTCAAATTGTCTCAATTTAGTATCGACACTCGTATAAACAATTCTGTGACCGATAGTCATCTTGAGACGGTATATGGATAAAAACAAATGGATATTGTTTTTTTATTTCATCCTGTGGATCATTAATTTTGATAGTAATTTCTCGTGAAATTGGTAAAATAGTATTTTAAAGCTAAAACCGCGTGTAATAACCACTTTTATAATAAATTCTGCAGTTAGCCTTTCATTGTGGAACAATGATGAATATGCTTGGTATCTGTGTTGTATGTTACGCATGAATGAAAAGTTGTTTTGGCTTGGCTCTATACTAAAAACCAAGACTCATACCATCAACGTATCTCTATATAAGGTCTTATATTTAGACCATGACATTTTAGGTCGACTACTATTTGACGTATTTTCTGAAGTATTTTATCTTCTATGACCGATGTTATACCACAAATATGAGTTTTTTTTATGTTGGTCACAGCCTCTCTAAAATGATTAAAAGAAGTGTCTTATAATTGTTCAATTTGATTTAATTCAGCTTTAAAAATAAGAAATCCAAGCATATATACATTGACTAACGGTATTTAAACATTCACTGTCTACCATATTGCAGCACGAATTCAATTGCCCATAAAATATCTCGAAACATAATTGAAATGACGTCAGCACGTGACAATCCTCGCAAAATTTCTCCCAACTTCATGTCTCACAAATTTCCAAAACCATCTTTGACATAACGTACACGATAGGCGTGTCCACATCACGTTTGCCTCCGGTCATTTCGCGACTCGCACTTGACGCGGCCGGTAAGGTAAGGCTCGTATTTATAAAACGATCTCAAGATTGAGAGCAATATTGACTGCGGATTTGACAGGTCATTTTGTACTGGAATGACATTTCTGATACGAACTCAAACTGGCTATCACTCTTGAGAGCTGATTATAAATACGGGCCTAAGTGTCGTTGGTACCACTGCAGTGTTAGTACCACTTTCACGCAAAGCCAAAGGTCGCGCGTTTCCTTTCGTCTGAGGTCGAGACGCTGCATGGGACTTGCTCAATGAGTAAGCATTAGTTGCACTTTTTTATCGAGAAAAATGCAAGGGGAGTGTGTTTGTATTCATGTTCTGTGTTATTGTAATTCTGTGTTATGAGTAAGTACCTAAGAATATCAAATAGCATATTTGAGGCTTGTGTGTGCCGAGTCGCTCCATCTGCAATTCTGTACCTTTTTTTTAATAAATCTACAAAAATAAAAAGATTGCAATTTACTAATGTGAACATATTTTACTAATTACTTATAAATAGTGTCACATTCACATCTATCTACAACTACAACTCATTTATAAGTTAGGTACGCCAATACAAAAGACATCAACGCGTGATCGAAAGATTATTTTACAGCATATTATGATTCTTTATTATTATTCCGTTGAATATTATATGTGAAAGTATAAAAAAGACGTATTGTGAAGATTTTAAAAACAATGTCCTACCGTAAATAATTTATGCAAAGACCTTTCTTTTGCAAATAAGCATGCAATAATGTTTTACATAACATAAAAGTCATCGATACGATATTCTATCTAACCCGTGACCTATGGCTATCGAAAGTGTATTCAATAGTGTTACGGTTGAACCAATATTGTTCATGATTATACACAGTACATATTGATTGATAGCTGTATGGCGTGCTATAGAAATTGGTTTCTCACCCGCTGAGAGGCGTGATTTGATCGTGAACTTTGAGTTACATCGTAGAGATATTTGTTTTTTTTAATGTAGACATTATGCTGATATGTATACCGGTATTGCACATTACATATTTTGTATAAGTTATTCATTTTATTTTAACAAACAAATAAATCTTTGATGCCCATTTTGAATTCAAGTTTTTGCTTTGCAAATGTAAAGGAAGTACTTATTCATTTTTGTAAAAATAAATAAATTCATACATTTTCTGATTCGTTTCATATTCTTGGATTTGTGGACATGTACAAAACACAAAAAATACACAGCCAAACGAGGAAGCAAACTCGAAATCATTATACCGTTCGGATCATTCTAAATAATAAAAAAGCCATTGCCCAAGACTACCAATGTACTGGATCGTTCAAAATAATAAAAAACCTTTGCCCAAGCGCCAAGTAAACGTAAGTAATTCAGAATAATGACAGGTGCGCCGGCGCATGACGATAAGCAACCGCAAACGTGCTCGATGACAACCATGGACGCAATGACAACCGATGCCGCCTCGTTTAAACTAGACTGATAAAAAATATACTTACAACTAAGTAGGTATCTGTTGTAAACAAATCTGTGATTGGGCGCTTTTCCACTAGGCGGCACGGCACCGGCACAGTGACGATCACGTGACAATACCTAATGACATGCCGTGCCGGTGAAGTGCCGGCAAGTGGAAAAGCGTGTCATATAATTTCATTGATTTTCATACTTTATCTCATCCTCGATACCGTCGACGGCCGTTGGGGGCATATTTTCGCCTGACCCGAAAGCAAATTTTAAAGTTTTTTTTTACCATACAAACACAAAAACTCTATTCAAGTGTCAGCTGCTGACGTTGCGGTACTTGACAGTTCTCGTACAAAAACCGAATTCTACACAATTCATTCATATTTCTCTATACATTCACCAAAATATCTTTTACAGCTACGAAATTAATAAACTGAGCTTTATTCCAACGGCATAGAGTTCACAAAGGTATAATGTAACCTGCAGTTGACTGAATGAAACTCTACGGTGCTTTCACTGAATAACTTCGAAAGTTACCTTATACGACATAATCGTTGTATAATTCGTTATTCGATATGAACGTTAATCCGTATGACGACTAAGAATATTTTAATTGGTGATTCTATCTACATATAACTATTTCGTTTGATATTTGGTTTCCGTCTGAGTGGATTTGAATCTATATTATTAGCAGTATGATTAGATAAACTTCATTCCAAATTATATTATTACATTTATTTATAATATATTTTATTTTGCTGCATCATGTTGCTTGATTTTGGAGCGCGCGATTCGTTGAGAGCACGACTTAAACAAATCTTGACTAAAATGATTTGTCCCTTTCTGTTCTTTTAGAACATGACAGGTATAGACTTATATTAGTTAAGTGGTGATTGATTTTTGCAACTACGAATAGCTACCAATTTAAGTTCGTTTTTAGGCCCGTATTTATAATCAGCTATCAAGAGTGACAGCGAGTTTGAGTTCGTATCAGAAATGTCATTTCAGTACAAAACAGCCTGTCAAATCCATACTTAATATTGCGCTCAATCTTGAGATCGCTTTATAAATACGAGCCTAAGTGAAGCAACAAATAAAACTCATCTTGAATCCATCTCTGCCCAATTCATGATAATAACAATATAATATTTTTTCATGTTACCATTGACAACATCCTAAAAGGAAGTAGGCAATGAGCAAGCTTGTAATTTTAAGAAGATGCCAATTACGAGACGGTATCTTGCGCAGTTCCTTTATCGACAAGATGGCCTTATCGATAATTATAGGCACATCTCTATTGGATGGTAATGGGCCATAATAAGTGTCAATGGCCATACGGCACTTAAATTTCAGAACAAGATGATTATCGTTAAGATTGACCTAATATTAAATAGCCAGTATAGTGATTAATATTAAGAGAAGTTATTTTTAAGAGAAGATATATGTATCTGAATACTTACTGATATTTTTTAAATTTACTTACGATCAATAATTATGTTAATACTATATACCTATTGACCTACCTACAATCGGACTGATGATTCAAATGGAAAATACTTCACCAACAAGTTTTGAAAAATATATCAGACAGCACTAGCTTAACAAACTTTTTTCAGTATTTCCGGGAAGTGAAATACGTTACAGACTAGGTTTTTTAACACCCTCCCTTATTTCATGGAAGTAAAAATAATACCCATTTATTAATCAAATCCATAAATTATTAATTAATTAAATGATTTGATTTTTTACTTATATTTATATCGATTCATGTTTTCTTTTCATTAGTGAAGTTTATGTTAGAGTTTTTCTCTTGCGATTTATTACTGAGAAAGTAAATAACTATTATGTGTTAAACAATAGCAACAGTGATTGTGTTAAAACAATTCATACTATTTTACTCATGTCACTTTCATTATCTATACCTACTTATATTTATACTCATAATCCATCAATGAAATCATGTTATGAAAAGCTGTAAAAAAAACGTTAATATTTTTTTGGATAGATCATGAAATAAACCAAAACTTATAAACACAGGCCTATAAATGAAAAAAAAAACCTCTACATAGGGAATCTTGTTTGTTACATATACCTTATTTAAGTATAAGTACCAAAAAAGTCACCATACGAAATAAACCAGTGTTTAATTGAAAGGAAAAATGCAATGGGTTCTCAGACCTAAACTAAAGCAGTTTTTCAATTTTGAAAGGGGAAAAGCGACTAATCCGGTTACACAAACCTATAATAATATCACTTTAAAACCCAGTAACCTAAAAAAAATGAAATAAAACTCAAGATGAGTCCACCTGCCCAAAATTCCGATCGTTTATTCCGCAATATGGCCGCCAGTGGCGACGTAATAACCAGTTATTACCAGTTTGGTGAAATGTCAAAGGTGGTGTCCAAGGAACTGGAGGTATTCATGGTAGTTGCCAACAGGTATTAAAACTAATATAAAATTGAGTAGGTATGATTCTTAGGCCCGTATTTATAATCAGCCCTCAAGAGTGACAGCGAGTTTGAGTTTGTATCAGAAACGTCATTCCAGTACAAAGTCACCTGTCAAATCCGCACTTAATATCGCTCTCAATCTTGAGATCGCTTTATAAATACGAGCCTTAAAAATTACATGAGCCTAGCCTTGGCTCTCGTGGGTCTGATTTCCTCAGGGGAATAGATAATGGTATCAATTCGAATGTGCACAAAATCACAAAATCTTGACTAAAGTGGTCACCTGTCATTGTCTATCCTGATAGAACAGAAAGGAACGGCAACAATTTTGGTTAAGATTAAGTTGAGTCATGCTCTCCACAATTCGATAGCAGTATTTTCTTATTATTATTACTATAGGTTTTCTACTGACTCTTTGTCTAAGCTAGAGGTGGCTCAGAATTGACAATGGAACGACATCGTCAAAAAACCTAAAAGACTCGAGCATTCCCACGCTCCCATAAAGCATAGCAATAAGTAGTATTTCACGTCTAAGCTATTGGATCCTATTTCTGCGATGACCTTGGCAAAGTTCACTGATATAATTTGCATACCGGTAAACTTACTTACTTAGCATTAAGGCCCGTATTTATAATCAGCTCTCAAGAGTGACAGCGAGTTTGAGTTCGTATCAGAAATGTCACTTCAGTACAAAACGACCTATCAAATCCATACTTAATATCGCTCTCAAACTTGAGATCGCTTTATAAATACGACTCGTAGATCGTTTTGTACTGAAATGTCATTTCTGATACGGACTTAAACTCACTGTCACTCTTGAGAGCTGATTATAAATACGGCCCTTAATGACTCAATATTATTAATAAGTTACTTACCTACTTAGCATTCACATATTCTATGCTTCTCTATCTTTAACGAAAATCATTATTATCAACTTTAGCTAGATTATGTCCTACAAAATGGTTTCAATGATTTATCATGAAACCAAAGACTTACTGAATTTTTTGTCCTACGAGAAGTACTACTCATATATTTCATTGCGTCATTTGGAATTGCGTAACTTCATTTGAATAAAAATGCAGTTATTCCTATTCAGTATGTTTGAGAAGCATAATACTACGTTTTTGTTTTAGAAGATATTTGCATAAGACAAATATAAAACCTGATCGAAACTAAAATGCCAAATATAGAGCCAGCCTGATCACACTATAAAATGTTTAGTATTATGTTCTTTGTTTAAGAAGCACGTAACGTTAACTAAGTAATAAAAGTTAATAAATTAGCACAGATAATACGTATAAGTCTTTAAATTCAACATAATCTACGGTATAGAATCTAATTATCATCATCATCGTTTAAGTATTATGATTTTTTTCCAATAATCATCTTACATTGCGTTTGCTAATTTGCCTGTCAAGCGTAGCGAATAGCAATATCCATGGCCCCGGAGCCCCATGTCCAGTGGAATGTAATTTAATTTCTAATATATTAACTGTGGCACGTAGACATTATAAGCAATTGTAGTAAAATATCAATACAGATATATGTACCAACTTTCTTTGCCTCTCATTGGAGATATTAAACTTGAAAGTAGTAATCTATATCACTAAACAAAGGCTCGTTATAATACAATACAGGATCTTATGACAAATGACCGCTTATGAATGTGTACCTTCTCCAAGTAAACTACGGTGGAAATGTCAGGGGTGAGCACCGCAACACGACTTTGACTTTTACAACAAAATGCTTCATAGTAAAGTACAGTCAAATCTATAAATTAATTGTATTTGTAACATTATTTGAGGAAGTTACACGTTTGTTAAAAAGAATATACTTTGAATACGAAGATTTATATTTTATGCAACCCTAATCTCTTCAGATTGAGAAAAGGAATCTTCTGGGGAAGCTCACTCTATCGTCGCGACTATATCTCAGTTACCTCTGACCTAGACTAGGATCAAAAGCAATCCTATTTCAAATAATAAAAATATTTCACAAATTTCAACACGTAGCTAATTTTTTACAGACATACATAACTAGTTTATACACTTTTGGCTGTGACTGTACCTCTAAAGCCCCACGATAATCCTAATCCTAATTTCAACCTTATCTCGACTGAAAACAGTTCAAGGATATTTGGCGATGTAAATGCGTAGTAAAAGTTTAGGATATTGTTCCATACCAAATAGGCTTTGTAGTGCAAGTTTGGGATTTCGTAAGAAATGTAGACTGTGTAGAGTAGGTCATATGGTTTAAGGTCACTGAAAAAGTCAGATGAGGGTGTGACCATGATGAGTAATCGATTTGAACTATGAACACTAGTGTTGTAACTTCTTCTTTTAACCGATTATCCAAAGCGGGATACGGCGATCATGTTAGTTAAGTGGTATAACAAGACATATTTTTTGAAATATATCAAATGATTCTTCTAAAAGATATCAAAATAATATATTTGAATGTAAGTAAACGTATTGTTTGACTATAAAATACAAATTTAAAATAATTTAAATGGAAAAAACTTCTTTATTGCACCGACAAACATTTAGTAAACATCTCGTAGTAAACCCAGATCTTTGAGAGATATAAAGTACACTAACAAGCCCAAAACTCCAAAATGTTTCAAATATGCATATCTTTAGTGCTTACAAATTAAATGTCTGAAGCAGGACACCGTATACACTAAATAGGCAGGTCTTACGCGTGGACCCTATATAAGGAAATACCTGGTGACATGAGCGAGGCCCTTAAGCGATACAAGAACTTACAGGCAACCACAGACTAGGACTAAAAGCTTGTCCTAAAATGAACCTTATTTCATAGCATTAGGAGCAGTAATAGCTAACTCAAAGTGCGAGGGTTGTACAAGACATGCCAGATGCTATTAAGTGGGCTGTTCGTTTTGAGATGTGGTTGCGTTTCTTCCTGAAATTTCCATCTTGTGGACACAGTATGGCATGATAGTTACGTGACGTGGTAAAAACACGCGGGTGTAAATTGTAAAAGGGAGGTACTAGGAACTGCCTCCGTGGTATGGTGGTCTGAGCCATGGGCTCACGATCCGGAGGTCCTGGGTTCGATTCCCTGAATCCACCTGATTGTCCGGAAGAAAACGGATTCCGTGCTTCGGATGGCACGTTAAGCCGTCGGTCCCGGTCACTGTTTCTGATAGTGGTCGTATAGTGATAAAGTTCCTGATTATATGATTTGATAAATAACGTCACTAACATTTTTTACGTATCAATCCAATTTGACCATATAGTTGATGGGAAGTTTCCACAATTGAACTGTCTAGGATAGTGCTATCGATTCGTGGTGGGCACAACTAAACTAAATCTCGACTAAAATTATTGCCGACCCTTTCTGTACTCTCATGACAGAAAATGACAGGAATAGACTTATTTAGTTAAGTCGTGATTTTTGCAACTACGAATTGCTGCCATTGTATTTATAAAATATTTCAAAAGAAAAAACGCCGCAAACCTCTACTCTTGAGCATGGTGAAATGGGACAATGTTTGCGCATCCATAATTCATTCTTATTTCTTTTCCTTAAGATCTAAAATCTTTTACAGTCATTGATTTGTTTTTATTAGCCGGGTACTACTGCTATAAGTTAGGATATACTATAACAACGACACCTGATGTCTAATATCGATTACTCAGAAACCTATAAGCGTTATCTCGTAATCGATTAGGGAATACTCAATCGGCTATTGCATCAACCTCCGTGAAAGTGCAACGTGCTCAGTATATCAATCTAATACCTATCTCTTTCACTCTCTTCGCTTTTACCATCTCTTTCACTTTCTTCCGCACGGATTATTGCAAGACGTGCATTGTTTTTGAACGATTTCTCCCAAAATTTTGGACTTCCTTGATCTCGAATTTAGATCCGCAAATATTGACTTTGGAAAGTTAAAAACAGTGCTTTTAAAATGACAAGTAGTCTGCGATACCATCTTTGGTATTGTTTTCCTAAAGAGTAAATTGATAGGGCGATAAAAATCAATTGACTGGTTTGGAACAAATGATAGTTGTAAAACCTGTAAAGCAATGATTACGATCTGTATCTTAAATTGTATCTTAAAGTCTTTTAATGGGCAGGTACAATGGTTTAAATGCAACTGATTTTTATGTGGTAAATTTCGTAAATAGGTACCATCTTTGATTTTGGTAGATAAAAATTCAATCAGTGAAATGGATTCGGTGAGAACACGACTCAACTAAATCTTAACTAAATTTATTGCCGTCTCTTCTTGTTCTCAGTCTCAGTTTATTGTCAGCATCATGTATTAAACTTACATTAATATATATAGATAGATAGACATTAAAAGTGCGTCAAAGATATTTTACCAGTATCTTTTGATCCATTTATCTATCACCTACTCCACCAGTACCTATTAAAACTGATCTCCTGGGCGGGCAGTGCCATAGGTCAGTCTCAGTTTATTGTCAGTTTCAAGCTGGTCTATATGCAGTAAATAGTGTTAAGGCGGTACTCAGTACTGTGCCGATCGGAATACGATAAGAATGGGCTGTACGTTCCCAGGGCATTTTGCGTCATACCGTATACGTCAGGGTTTTAGTATGTAGCAAGTTTAGCTTTAAAATCTCTGATAACAGGGTTTATCGGGTCGATCGACTCGAAACTCACACGACAGAAGAAAAAGCTTTAGAAGAGTTTGGGTTAATACAAAGAATATTATTTTGATTTTAATATCATCGTGTCAAAAGCAAACATAATTTAACTTAAACAGAGATAAGAATTTGCAAAGAAACATACCTATCGTTTACAAAGATAAAGATTATGCACTTACGTGCAAAATTATGGTAATGTTTCACAATTATTTTTGAACTTTAGCAAACAGCTGCAATAAATAAAATAGCAAATTGAGCCGATTTGTTACAACACATCATACAAAAGACATCAACGCGTTCACATTAATATATTTTCATTTTTAGTATTAATAATAAGAGTGTTGATAGAATATTTTTGTACTCTGGTGTAATATGTATAATTTTGTACAATATCAGATGTAGTAAGAAGTTCAATGGCTGGATATTGGCAAATTCGAACTCTATTATGAAACAATCTCAGGATTGAGAGCAATGACGTATAGATTTGACAGTCTATTTTGTACTGAAATGACATTCCTGATGCGATCTCAAACTCGCTGTCGGTCTCAAGAGATGATTATTAATACGCGCCAGTTGCCTTTTCTGATATCCCAATGAAACATTTTAGGCGCTATTCTACTCAGGCTCCATGCGTGCCTTAATTAAGAAATAAGTAAGAAACGTAATAAAAACGTAACCACTGTAACTTATAAACACTTCATCATGTAGCATGCGGTAATGAATTTCCTACTGGTGTTTGCGTACGCGCAGGTATGAAAGCGGTTTCATAACTTTCTACACTTGACTACACATGAGTATTACTACTAAGTTCGCCTAGCCTTGCTTAAACACTGCACGGACTCTTAATGAGGGGTATTTTACTAGAGGTAGCCTGTTTTGCTTATACTTTAGGTAGCTAAGCTAGAATTTACAGATTTACATTGACTGTACAGCCCTTAGTATGTAATAATAGGTGCATTTGTTGATATCAAACTACAATCTGAACTAATCATGTTATTGTTTGTTTTTCTTGCTTTCATCGGATTTTGGATATTTATTTAACGTTATTTTTATTATTTAAATAAATAAATAGTATTAACTTCAATCAACTTTCATTTTGTAGGAGTCAGCTAGCTGATTTTTCTTTCCGGTCTTGTGTGTCGCACATAAACTTAAATACTACTGTTAGCGTTAAATAACCTTAAAGAAAGAATTCTTTTAAGTTATAACAAAAAGTTTTAACAAAAAGGAGAAGAGAGAAAGCCACGACAACCATTATTTCATTCTATTATCCAATATGACCTTTTGGGTGAAACTGTCAAAAAAGCTGTAAAATGCTTATAATAGGTGTTGTATAAGATGACAGAATCGATACGTCAAACATTTTTTTAAAAGTAGTCAAGTGACATATGGTACCGTCAAATAAATCGGGTTTATAAGCACCAAGTTACGCCAGATGCAAAATAGGTGGGTTTAAATCTCTGACAGAAGTGAAAAATAAGCCCGTAAGTGATTCGGTCTGATTATTTAATAACTACAAAATAAAAGATTTGACAGCTCATATCCTAGTGTCAGTAATAAATACCTTTAAAATACATACATACATACATATAATCACGCCTTTATCCCTAATGGGGTAAGCAGAGCGTAAACAACCTACACATAGGTCGTTCCGCCACGTCTGACAAATTTTGAGGGTAATTCCAGATGGATCTGTATATTGCTATATACTTAGTGACAGGTTGTCAGCCCATCGCCTAAATTACAATACTGAAACCCTCATATCCCCTAGCTGATTTTTACAGCATGCCCGGGAGGAGATGCAGCTGGCACATTCTATGTTTTTCTATCACTCCCAGTCCAGCATGGAAGAAGAAATACCTTTAAAATCCGAACCAAAAATACCCGCTCCACAATTTCCACTCTCAAAGTTGAGGGAAAGCCTCCATAACGGCCAATTGAGCTGCAATATTAGAAAATAAACGTCGGCTTCTCTACGTGTTCATTGCAAGCAACAAGATGGCCGAGATCTGTATCAAATAGAGATTATTGAGGCAATTTTCTCCGTGTGTTAGAAATAGACGGAAGGCAAGAAGACAGTGAGAAAAATGAAAGTAAAGTTATTTATAAGATATTTTTTAAACCATAAATAATTTGTACTTCCATGCTGGACTGGGAGTGATAAAAAAAAATATAATGTGCCAGCTGCATCTCCTCCCGGGCATGCTGTAAAAATCAACTAAGGGATTCGAGGGTTCCAGTATTGTAATTTAGGCGATGGGCTGACAACCTGTCACTATAGCAATATACAGATCAATCTGGAATAACCCTCAAAACTTGTCAGACGTGGAGGAACTACCTTCTTTTTAGGTCGTTTACGCTCTGCCTACCCCATTAGGGATAAAGGCGTGATTATATGTATGTATGTATGTATGTATGTATAAATAATTTGGGGGGAGGGGCTATATTTTATCCAAGAAACGTGGTGTCATTAATATTATATCTTTTTTTGTTTATATCATCATAATGTCCCAGTAACTACCAATTACAGCTTGCAATTGTTAGTTATTTAATTGTATAGATACAGTTCTATGATCATAACTGACTGTAAACCAAATAGAATAAACATAAATAAACTGTGATTTCATTAAAAAATCTCACGTTGTACTATTGCCATTGCCTATTGTCTACATACTAAACATCGTACTTAATAGCTTATGAAACTCACTTTGTTACAATCTAGGTTGCTGATATAACCTAAGTTCAGAAGGCACCTAATTTTACGCTAACGTAACTGTGCGGTTGTCGGCCTAGGTCTTGTCTAGGTAATCTAACACCGAGCTTACGTTTTGTGGTCATGATATTACACTGACTGCGCGCCAACTGTTTTAAAATATGGTCCTAATTGTGTGTATTTTACTAAAATATGGACATCATTTTGTGGTAAAATAATCGCCTTATAAACACTACACAACTAAAAATTCCGAAAGTTTTTGAGGGATATTTTAAAAGCTTTTGAAATAGTAAAAATAACGTTAAATAAATATCCAAAATCCGATGAGAAGCAAGAAAAACAAACAATAACATGATTAGTTCAGATTGTAGTTTGATATCAACAAATGCACCTATTATTACATACTAAGGGCTGTACAGTCAATGTAAATCTGTAAATTCTAGCTTAGCTACCTAAAGTATAAGCAAAACAGGCTACCTCTAGTAAAATACCCCTCATTAAGAGTCCGTGCAGTGTTTAAGCAAGGCTAGGCGAACTTAGTAGTAATACTCATGTGTAGTCAAGTGTAGAAAGTTATGAAACCGCTTTCATACCTGCGCGTACGCAAACACCAGTAGGAAATTCATTACCGCATGCTACATGATGAAGTGTTGTATAAGTTACAGTGGTTACGTTTTTTACTTACGTTTCTTACTTATTTCTTAATTAAGGCACGCATGGAGCCTGAGTAGAATAGCGCCTAAAATGTTTCATTGGGATATCAGAAAAAGGCAACTGGCGCGTATTAATAATCATCTCTTGAGACCGACAGCGAGTTTGAGATCGCATCAGGAATGTCATTTCAGTACAAAATAGACTGTCAAATCTATACGTCATTGCTCTCAATCCTGAGATTGTTTCATAATAGAGTTCGAATTTGCCAATATCCAGCCATTGAACTTCTTACTACATCTGATATTGTACAAAATTATACATATTACACCAGAGTACAAAAAATATTCTATCAACACTCTTATTATTAATACTTAAAAAATGAAAACATATATTAATGTGAACGCGTTGATGTCTTTTGTATGATGTGTTGTAACAAATCGGCTCAATTTGCTATTTTATTTTATTGCAGCTGTTTGCTAAAGTTCAAAAATAATTGTGAAAACATTACCATAATTTTTGCACGTAAGTGCATAATCTTTATCTTTGTAAACGATAGGTATGTTTCTTTGCAAATTCTTTATCTCTGTTTAAGTTAAATTATGTTTGCGCATCCATAATTCATTCTTATTATCTTTTCCTTAAGATCTAAAATCTTTTACAGTCATTGATTTGTTTTTATTAGCCGGGTACTACTGCTATAAGTTAGGATATACTATAACAACGACACCTGATGTCTAATATCGATTACTCAGAAACCTATAAGCGTTATCTCGTAATCGATTAGGGAATACTCATCGGCTATTGCATCAACCTCCGTGAAAAGTGCAACGTGCTCAGTATATCAATCTAATACCTATCTCTTTCACTCTCTTCGCTTTTACCATCTCTTTCACTTTCTTCCGCACGGATTATTGCAAGACGTGCATTGTTTTTGAACGATTTCTCCCAAAATTTGGACTTCCTTGATCTCGAATTTAGATCCGCAAATATTGACTTTGGAAAGTTAAAAACAGTGCTTTTTAAAATGACAAGTAGTCTGCGATAACCATCTTTGGTATTGTTTTCCTAAAGAGTAAAATATGATAAGGGCCGATAAAAATCAATTGACTGGTTTGGAACAAATGATAGTTGTAAAACCTGTAAGAGCAATGATTACGATCTGTATCTTAAATTGTATCTTAAAGTCTTTTAATGGGCAGGTACAATGGTTTAAATGCAACTGATTTTTACTGTGGTAAATTTCGTAAATAGGTACCATCTTTGATTTTGGTAGATAAAAATTCAATCAGTGAAATGGATTCGGTGAGAACACGACTCAACTAAATCTTAACTAAATTTATTGCCGTCTCTTCTTGTTCTCAGTCTCAGTTTATTGTCAGCATCATGTATTAAAACTTACATTAATTATATATAGATAGATAGACATTAAAAGTGCGTCAAAGATATTTTACCAGTATCTTTTGATCCATTTATCTATCACCTACTCCACCAGTACCTATTAAAACTGATCTCCTGGGCGGGCAGTGCCATAGGTCAGTCTCAGTTTATTGTCAGTTTCAAGCTGGTCTATATGCAGTAAATAGTGTTAAGGCGGTACTCAGTACTGTGCCGATCGGAATACGATAAGAATGGGCTGTACGTTCCCAGGGCATTTTGCGTCATACCGTATACGTCAGGGTTTTAGTATGTAGCAAGTTTCTGCTTTAAAATCTCTGATAACAGGGTTTATCGGGTCGATCGACTCGAAACTCACACGACAGAAGAAAAAGCTTTAGAAGAGTTTGGGTTAATACAAAGAATATTATTTTGATTTTAATATCATCGTGTCAAAAGCAAACATAATTTAACTTAAACAGAGATAAGAATTTGCAAAGAAACATACCTATCGTTTACAAAGATAAAGATTATGCACTTACGTGCAAAATTATGGTAATTGTTTCACAATTATTTTTGAACTTTAGCAAACAGGCTGCAATAAATAAAATAGCAAATTGAGCCGATTTGTTACAAACACATCATACAGAAAGACATCAACGCGTTCACATTAATATATTTTCATTTTTTAGTATTAATAATAAGAGTGTTGATAGAATATTTTTTGTACTCTGGTGTAATATGTATAATTTTGTACAATATCAGATGTAGTAAGAAGTTCAATGGCTGGATATTGGCAAATTCGAACTCTATTATGAAACAATGCTCAGGATTGAGAGCAATGACGTATAGATTTGACAGTCTATTTTGTACTGAAATGACATTCCTGATGCGATCTCAAAACTCGCTGTCGGTCTCAAGAGATGATTATTAATACGCGCCAGTTTGCCTTTTCTGATATCCCAATGAAACATTTTAGGCGCTATTCTACTCAGTGCTCCATGCGTGCCTTAATTAAGAAATAAGTAAGAAACGTAATAAAAACGTAACCACTGTAACTTATAAACACTTCATCATGTAGCATGCGGTAATGAATTTCCTACTGGTGTTTGCGTACGCGCAGGTATGAAAGCGGTTTCATAACTTTCTACACTTGACTACACATGAGTATTACTACTAAGTTCGCCTAGCCTTGCTTAAACACTGCACGGACTCTTAATGAGGAGGTATTTTACTAGAGGTAGCCTGTTTTGCTTATACTTTAGGTAGCTAAGCTAGAATTTACGAGATTTACATTGACTGTACAGCCCTTAGTATGTAATAATAGGTGCATTTGTTGATATCAAACTACAATCTGAACTAATCATGTTATTGTTTGTTTTTCTTGCTTTCATCGGATTTTGGATATTTATTTAACGTTATTTTTACTATTTCAAAAGCTTTTAAAATATCCCTCAAAAACTTTCGGAATTTTTAGTTGTGTAGTGTTTATAAGGCGATTATTTTACCACAAAATGATGTCCATATTTTAGTAAAATACACACAATTAGGACCATATTTTAAAACAGTTGGCGCAGTCAGTGTAATATCATGACCACAAAACGTAAGCTCGGTGTTAGATTACCTAGACAAGACCTAGGCCGAAACCGCACAGTTACGTTAGCGTAAAAATTAGGTGCCTTCTGAACTTAGGTTATATCAGCAACCTAGATTGTAACAAAGTGAGTTTCATAAGCTATTAAGTACGATGTTTTAGTATGTAGACAATAGGCAATAGTACACGTGAGATTTTTTAATGAAATCACAGTTTATTTAATGTTTATTCTATTTGGTTTACAGTCAGTTATGATCATAGAACTGTATCTATACAATTAAATAACTAACAATTGCAAGCTGTAATTGGTAGTTACTTGGGACAATTATGATGATATAAACAAAAAAAGATATAATATTAATGACACCACACGTTTCTTGGATAAAATATAGCCCCTCCCCCCAAATTATTTATACATACATACATACATACATACATATAATCACGCCTTTATCCCTAATGGGGTAGGCAGAGCGTAAACGACCTAAAAAGAAGGTAGTTCCTCCACGTCTGACAAGTTTGAGGGTTATTCCAGATTGATCTGTATATTGCTATAGTGACAGGTTGTCAGCCCATCGCCTAAATTACAATACTAGGAACCCTCGAATCCCTTAGTTGATTTTTACAGCAGCATGCCCGGGAGGAGATGCAGCTGGCACATTATATTTTTTTTTATCACTCCCCAGTCCCAGCATGGAAGTACAAATTATTTATGGTTTAAAAAATATCTTATAAATAACTTTACTTTCATTTTTTCTCACTGTCTTCTTGCCTTCCGTCTATTTCTAACACACGGAGAAAAATTGCCTCAATAATCTCTATTTGATACAGATCTCGGCCATCTTGTTGCTTGCAATGAACACGTAGAGAAGCCGACGTTTATTTTTCTAATATTGCAGCTCAATTGGCCGTTATGGAGGCTTTCCTCAACTTTGAGAGTGGAAATTGTGGAGCGGGGTAATTTTGGTTCGGATTTTAAAGGTATTTCTTCTTCCATGCTGGACTGGGAGTGATAGAAAAAACATAGAATGTGCCAGCTGCACTCTTCCTCCCGGGCATGCTGTAAAAATCAGCTAGGGGATATGAGGGTTTCAGTATTGTAATTTAGGCGATGTGGGCTGACCAACCTGTCACTAGATTATATAGCAATATACAGATCCATCTGGAATTACCCTCAAAATTTGTCAGACGTGGCGGAACGACCTATGTGTAGGTTGTTTACGCTCTGCTTACCCCCATTAGGGATAAAGGCGTGATTATATGTATGTATGTATGTATTTTAAAGGTATTTATTACTGACACTAGGATATTGAGCTGTCAAATCTTTTTATTTTTGTAGTTATTAAATAATCAGACCGAATCACTTACGGGCTTATTTTTTCACTTCTGTCAGAGATTTAAACCCACCTATTTTGCATCTGGCGTAACTTGGTGCTTATAAACCCGATTTATTTGACGGTACCATATGTCCACTTGACTACCTTTAAAAAAAAATGTTTGACGTATCGATTCTGTCATCTTATACAACACCTATTATAAGCATTTTACAGCTTTTTTGACAGTTTCACCCAAAAAGGTCATATTGGATAATAGAATGAAATAATGGTTGTCGTGGCTTCTCTCTTCTCCTTTTTGTTAAAAACTTTTTGTTATAACTTAAAAGAATTCTTTCTTTAAGGTTATTTAACGCTAACAGTAGTATTTAAGTTTATGTGCGACACACAAGACCGAAAGAAAAATCAGCTAGCTGACTCCTACAAAATGAAAGTTGATTGAAGTTAATACTATTTATTTATTTAAATAATAAAAATAACGTTAAATAAATATCCAAAATCCGATGAAAGCAAGAAAAAACAAACAATAACATGATATAGTTCAGATTGTAGTTTGATATCAACAAAATGCCACCTATTATTACATACTAAGGGCTGTACAGTCAATGTAAAATCTGTAAATTCTAGCTTAGCTACCTAAAGTATAAGCAAAACAGGCTACCTCTAGTAAAATACCCCTCATTAAGAGTCCGTGCAGTGTTTTAAGCAAGGCTAGGCGAACTTAGTAAGTAATACTCATGTGGTAGTCAAAGTGTAGAAAGTTATGAAACCGCTTTCATACCTGCGCGTACGCAAACACCAGTAGGAAATTTCATTACCGCCATGCTACATGATGAAGTGTTTATAAGTTACAGTGGTTACGTTTTTATTACGTTTCTTACTTATTTCTTAATTAAGGCACGCATGGAGCCTGAGTAGAATAGCGCCTAAAATGTTTCATTGGGATATCAGAAAAGGCAACTGGCGCGTATTAATAATCATCTCTTGAGACCGACAGCGAGTTTGAGGATCGCATCAGGGAATTGTCATTTTCAGTACCAAAATAGACTGTCAAATCTTATACGTCATTGCTCTCAATCCTGAGATTCGTTTCATAATAGAGTTCGAATTTGCCAATATCCAGCCATTGAACTTCTTACTACATCTGATATTGTACAAAATTATACATATTACACCAGAGTACAAAAATATTCTATCAACACTCTTATTATTAATACTAAAAGATGAAAATATATTAATGTGAATCGCGTTGATGTCTTTTGTGTATGATGTGTTGTAACAAATCGGCTCAATTTGCCTATTTTTATTTATTGCCAGCTGTTTGCTAAAGTTCAAAAATAATTGTGAAACATTACCCTAATTTTGCACGTAAGTGCATAATCTTTATCTTTGTAAACGATAGGTATGTTTCTTTGCAAATTCTTATCTCTGTTTAAGTTAAATTATGTTTGCTTTTGACACGATGATATTAAAATCAAAATAATATTCTTTGTATTAACCCAAACTCTTCTAAAGCTTTTTCTTCTGACGTGTGAGTTTCGAGTCGATCGACCCGATAAACCCTGTTATCAGAGATTTTAAAGCTAAACTTGCTACATACTAAAACCCTGACGTATACGGTATGACGCAAAATGCCCTGGGAAACGTACAGCCCATTCTTATCGTATTCCGATCGGCACAGTACCTGAGTACCGGCCTTAACACTATTTTACTGCATATAGACCAGCTTGAAACTGACAATAAACTGAGACTGACCTATGGCACTTGCCCGCCCAGGATGATCAGTTTCTAATAGGTACTGGTGGAGTAGGTGAATAGATAAATGGATCAAAAGATACTGGTAAAAATATCTTTGACGCACTTTTAATGTCTATCTATCTATATAGATTTAATG